>CAUYRH010054552.1:0-15771 GCA_963574655.1 Perodicticus potto
AATCATAGCTGTGTACATTAGTGCAATCAAGGGGTACAATGTGCTGGTTTCATATACAATCTGAACTATTTTGATCAAACTGATTAACATAGACTTCATGGCATTTTCTTAGTTATTGTATGAAAACATTTGTATTCTGCATTTAGTAAGGTTCACCTGTATCCTTCTAAGATGCACCATAGGTGTGGCCCCACCAATTACCCTCCCTCCACCCCAAACTTACCCCTTCCCTCCCCTCCCTTGCCCCTTTCCCCATATTCTTGTGCTATAGTTGGGTTATACCCTTTATATAAAACCTATAAATTAGCTTCATAGTAGGGCTGAGTACATTGGATACTTTTTCTTCCATTCTTGAGATACTTTGCTAAGAAGAATATGTTTCAGCTCCATCCATGTAAACACGAAAGAGGTAAAGTCTCCATCTTTCTTTAAGGCTGCGTAATCTTCCATGGCATACAAGTACCACAATTTATTAATCCATTCATGGGTCAATGGACACTTGGGCTTCTTCCATGACTTAGCAATTATGAATTGGGCTGCAATGAACATTCTGGTACAGATGTCTTTGTTATACTGTGATTTTTGGTCTTCTGGGTATGTACCTCGGAAAGGAATTATAGGATCGAATGGCAGATCAATTTTTAGATCTCTAAGTATTTTCCAAACATCCTTCCAACGGAATGTATTATGTGCATTCCCACCAGCAGTGTAGAAGTGTTCCCTTTTCTCCACATCCATGCCAACATCTCTGGTTTTGGGATTTTGTTATGTGGGCTAATCTCACTGGAGTTAGCTGAAATCTCAAAGTAATTTTGATTTGCATTTCTCTGATGATTAAGGATGGTGAGCATTTTTTCATGTGTCTGTAGGTCATGCGCCTGTTTTCTTTAGAGAAGTTTCTCTTCAAGTCCTTTGCCCACCGTGAGGTGGTATCACTTGTTCTTTTCTTGCTCATACATTTGAGTTCTCTGTGGATTCTGGTTATTAAACCTTTGTCGGAGGTATAATCTGCAAATATTTTCTCCCATTCTGAGGGCTGTCTGCTTGCTATACTTACTGTGTTCTTGGCTGTACAGAAGCTTTTTAGTTTGATCAGGTCCCAGTAGTGTATTTTTGATACTGCTTCAATTGCCTGGGGGGTCCTCCTCATAAAAAATTCACTCAGGCCGATTCCTTCAAGAGTTTTCGCTGCACATTCTTCAAGTATTTTTATAGTTTCATGTCTTCAGTTTAAATCTTTAATCCAGTGAGAGTCTATCTTAGTTAATGGTGAGAGGTTTGGGTCCAGTTTCAGTCTTCTACAGGTCGCTATCCAGTTCACCCAGCACCATTTGTTAAATAGGGAGTCTTTTGCTCACTGAATGTTTTTAATTGGCTTGTCAAAGATCACCTAACAGTAAGTAGGTGGATTCATCTCTTGGTTCTCTATTCTGTTCCAAACATCTTCCTCTCTGTTTTTGTGCCAGTACCATGCTGTTTTGATCACTATCGATTTATAGTATAGTCTGACGTCTGGTGGTGTGATTCCTCCTGCTTTGTTTTTATTTCTGAGTAATGTCTTGGCTATTCAAGGTTTTTTCTGATTCTATATAAAATGAAGTAGTATTTTTTTGAGATCTTTAAAGTATGACAGTGAAGCTTTAATAGGGATTGCATTAAAATTGTATATTGCTTTGAGTAGTATGGACATTTTAACAATGTTGATTCTTCCTAGCCATGAGCATGGTATGTTTTTCCATTTGTTAACATCTTCAGCTATTTCTTTTCTTAGCATTTCATAGTTGTCTTTATAGACATCTTTCACATCCGTTGTTAGGAAAACTCCCAAATATTTCAACTTTGGCACTGCTGTGAACAGATAGAGTCCTTGACTGTTTTTTTCAGCTTGGCTATTGTTGGTATACATAAAGGCTACAGATTTATGAGTGTTGATTTTGTAATCTGAGATGCTTCTGTATTCCTTGATCACTTCTAGGAGTCTTGTAGTAGAATCCCCAGTGTTTTCCAGATACACAATCATATCATCTGGGAAGGTTGAAAGTTCGATCTCTTCTGACCCTATATGGATACACTTGATCACCTTTTCTTGCCTAAATGCAATGGCTAAGACATCCATTACAATGTTAAAGAGCAGTGGCAACAATTTGCAACCTTGCCTGGTTCCTGATCTGAGTGGAAATGATTTCAATTTAACTCCATTCAATACGACATTGGCTGTGCGTTTGCTGTAGATGGCCTCTATTAGTTTAATAAATGTCCCTTCTATATCAATTTTCTTCTGTGTTCTGATCATGAACGGATGCTGGATATTATCAAAAGCTTTTTCTGCATCAATTGAGAGAATCATATGGTCTTTGTTTTTAATTTGTTTATACACTGAATTATATTTATAAATTTATATATAGTGAACCATCCTTGAGACCCTGCAACAAAATCCACTTGGTCACAGTGTATAATTTTTTTGATGTGTTGCTAGATTCTGTTTGTTAGGATCTTGTTAAATATTTTTGCATCAATGTTCATTAGTGATATTGGTCTATAATTTTCTTTTCTTGTTGGGTCTTTTCCTGGTGTGGGTATCAAGGTGATGTTTGCTTCATAGAATGTGTTGGGTAGTATTCCTTCTTTTCCTATATTTTGGAAAAGGTTGAATAATACAGGTATTGGTTACTCTTTAAAGTTTTGGTAGAATTCTGATGTGAAGCCTTCTGGTCCCAGGCATTTCTTTTTAGGGAGATTTTGTATAGTTGATTCCATTTCAGAACTTGATATAGGCCTGTTCAACATTTCCACTTCATTCTGGCTAAGTCTTGGAAGGTGGAGTGCTTCCAAGTATTGGTCAATTTCCTTCAAATTTTCATGTTTCTGAGAATAAAGTTTCTTGTAATATTCATTAAGGATTTTTTTAATTTCTAAGGAGTCTGTTCTTATTTCATCTTTACTATTTCTGACTGATGAAATTAGTCTTCTTTTCCTGGTTAGGTTAGCCAAAGGTTTATCTATTTTATTGACCTTTCCAAAAACAAACTTTTTGATTTAGATATCTGTTGTACAATCCTTTTATTTTCAATTTCATTTAATTCTGCTCTAATTTTGGTTATTTCTTTTCTTCTCCTGAGTTTGGGATTAGAAAGTAGTTCTTCCTTTTCCAGTTGCTTGAGATGTCCCGTTAAGTTGTTAACTTCCTCTCTTTCCGTTTTCTTGAGGAAGGCTTGCAGTGCTATAAATTTCCCTCTTAGGACTATCTTTGCAGTATCCCAGAGGTTCTGATAATTTGTGTCTTCATTATCATTTTGTTCCAAAAATTTGGTAATTTCCTTCTTAATCTCACCTATGACCCAGCTATCATTCAGCTTAAGGTTAGTTAGCTTCCATGTTTTTGTATGAGGATGCAGATTTCTGTTGTTACTGAGTTCAACTTTTATTCCACGATGGTCTGAGAAGATGCAAGGAATAACTTCTATTCTTTTAAATTTGCTGAGGTTAGACTTGTGACCTAAGATGTGATCAATTTTGGAGTATGTTCCATGGGCTGAAGAGAAGAATGTGTATTCTATTTTGTTAGGATGAAATTTTCTATAGATGTCTCTCAAATCCAAATGTTGAATGGTTAAGTTTAAGTTTAAAGTTCTTTGCTTTGCTTCTTATTGGAGGATCTATCCAAACACTGCCAAAGGAGTGTTAAAGTCTCTGACTATTATGGAGCTGGAGGAAATCAAGTTGCTCATGTCTATTAGAGTCTGTCTTATAAATTGAGCTGCGTTCTGGTTGGGTGCATAAATGTTAATAATTGAAATCTCATCATGTTAAGTGTAACCCTTAACATATATGAAGTGACCATCCTTATCTTTCCTTACTTTTATTGGTTTAAAGCCTATTGTAACTGCAAATAAAATTGCAACATCTGCTTTTTTCTGTGTTCCATTTGCCTGGAATATAGATGACCATCCCTTCACCTTGAATCTATATTTATCTTTTTTTTTTTTAGAGACAGAGTTTCACTTTGTAGTCCTCAGGAGAGTGATGTGGCATCACAGCTCACAGCAACCTCCAGCATTGGGCTTAGGTGATTTTCTTGCCTCAGCTTCTCAGGTATCTGGGACTACAGGTGCCTGCCACAATGCCCAACTATTTTTTGTTGTTGTGTAGTTTGGCCAGGGCCAGGTTTGAACCCGCCACCTTCAGTATATGGGGCCAGCGCCCCATTCACTGAGTCACAGGCATCACCATATATTTATCTTTTAAGGTAAGATGAGATTCTTATATGCAGCAGATATCTGGCCTGAGTTTTTGTATCCAGTCAGCCAAACTGTGCCTCTTCACAGGACAATTTAAGCCATTTACATTAATTGAGAATATTGATAAGCCTGGCAGAATTTCGGGTATCAAGTTTTTCGAAAGTCCAGTGGATATTTTTAATCCTTTCACCACCTTGGAAGTTGGAACTTGATCAAAAGTTTCTGAGAGAGTTTACTTTTGTGGTGGAGGATTGCGATAGTCATTATAAGGGATAGGTCTGAGAATATCTTGGAGAGCTTGTTTAGTTATGGCAAATTTCTAAACATGTGATTGTCATTAAAGTATTTAATTTCTCCATCATAAATGAAACTTGGTTTAGCTGGATACAGGATCCTGGGTTGAAAATTATTTTGTTTTAGGAGATTAAAAGTCAATGACCACCCTCTTCTAGCTTGAAAGGTTTCAGCAGAGAGATCTGCAATCATTCAAATGTTCTTCCCCTTGTAGGTTATGGTTTTCTTACATCTGGCTGCCTTCAGAATTTTCTCCTTCATATTAACTTTAGTGAAGTTAATTATAATGTGCCTAGGAGATATCTTTTGGGGGTGAGTCATGCTGGGATTCTGAAACTGTCTGCTATTGGAATTTCAGAATCTCTTGGCATGTCTGGAAAGTTCTTCATAATCTCATGAAGAAGAGCCTCTGTACCTTGCAAAGAAATTTGTCACCTTCAGGGATTCCTATAAGACGAATATTAGTTTTCTTCAAATTATTCCAGAGCTCTCTGAGAGAATGATCTGTTTTTGCTCTCCATTTCTCTTCCTCTTTGAGAGTTTGGGAGCATTCAAAAGCTTTGTCTTCAATGTCAGAAATCCTTTCTTCTGCTTGCTCCATTCTGTTACTGAGGGATTCTACTGTGTTTCTCAGATCTTTGAGGGCTGTAAATTCTCCTCTCAATGTGTCAAAATTTTTAATGATTTGTTTTTGAATTCATTGAATTCTTGAGACAACTTTTGAAATGCTCCTTGAATTTCTAATTCCAACTTTACCTCCATTCCATTAATTTTATTTTCAATTCCAAATTCTGAATTCGATTTCTAATATCTCAGCTATGTGTTTATGGATGGGATCTTCAGTTGTGTCTGCCATATCATTCCTTGGGTGAGTTGATCTACTCTGGTTATTCATGTCACCGGAGTTTTTCCGCTGATTTTGCCCCATCACTATTTTATACTATTTGACTAGATGAGCTGATAAGGTGAAGTTGGGTTGGGGAGCTCCTGGAATAGTGATTAGCCAGCCCTTTGCCCAAGAGCTGGACTGGTGTCTGTACCTTTTCTCCTAGAGCTTTGCAAAGAACCCAAACAGTGCTACGGCCTGAGACACTGGGGACTTGCTTGGTGTGGTGGGGCTAAGTGGTTCTGTCTTGTTTTCAGCTGGTCTCTGTCCTACCCTAGTGAATCAGTTACTCTGGGTTGAAGTGTCAGCTGTGGAGAAATACCAACAATTATGTCACCCCACCCCTCACAGGCAACAAATGGAAAAGGAAAATCAAACCTTCCCACAACCACACACTCAGGGTACCACTTTGGATAGGCCTCAGGTGATTGGTCCATTTCAAGAGATTCAAATCAATTGTCCCAGTCAGCACCCAGTTTCAAGTGGGAGAGTTCAAAAGGTCTCTGGCAACTAGATAGCAGGGGTCTGCTGGCAGCTTGAGTATGACTCATTCTGGTGCTCTGTGGAGTCAGAAGGAACTCCCCCCCAGAAAATGAATTAGTCTGAATAGGTTGATGCCTCCTTCCCCACCTTGCACCTCTGTCACATCCAGTCACTGGTAATCCCACAGGGCTTTGACCCATTTCCCTCCAATGAGCAGATGCTCCTCCAGGGAGTTGCACCTGCCTGAGTCACAGGGAGATCTATGTCTCCTCTGCCAGGCCTCTGTACTCTGCCACCATCCAGCTGGGGAAGCTGAGGCCTGACAACCTCAAGTGGTTAATGGAAGTTGGGGTGGTTCACTCAGTTCCAGCCCCACTCCTGATCGATGTTGCTGACACTTATATGTTCGCAGAATTTGTGGTTCTCTCCTGGCTATATTCCACTGTGGACCAAATACTGTTTAAGTTCACAGAGACTGCAACTCAGCCCCAGTCTGTGCCACTGCCCGGAACTGGTGTGTCTGTCTCCACTGCAGTCTGTGTTGGGGTGGGTGCAGTTAGAGCTCACAATCAGCAATCAGTTCCAGCCCTGCCCACCTGCTCCTGTCTTAGGTATGAACCCATGGGGGCTGGGTGCTTCTTAGGCTCACTAAAACAGTCCTCTGGCTGAGCCACACCCTGGGAGTATGCCGTCTCTGTGCTTGCATCCTCTATTCCCCATCCCCACTGTGCCCCTCCCAGACAGGTACTGCCACAAGCATACCCTTTACTCACAGGGCCTGAGTTTCCATCCCAGATCTGCTCCACCAATGTCCACTACCGGAGAAGATGCCCAGCTTTCTCTGGTTGCCCAGAGAGGCAGGGAGTATTTGTCTAAAATATCCCCAGGGGTAT
Source organism: Perodicticus potto (assembly GCA_963574655.1). Lineage (NCBI taxonomy): Eukaryota > Metazoa > Chordata > Mammalia > Primates > Lorisidae > Perodicticus > Perodicticus potto. The sequence goes on from CAUYRH010054552.1 coordinate 6,795, forward strand.
GAGCCCTATTGTTCCTGCAGCTGCTGCTGCTCTGTGCCATGGGGCACTGCACCTCCTTGTCTCACACAGTTCTTTCAGTCCACCATCTTCTCCTTACTCCCATACTGTGGAATCAGCACAGACCTCTAACAGCCCACACCCTGTCCATACCTCTTGAGAAAATGCCCAAGAATCTGGACCACATGGGGGAAAGGCCTCCAGACATCAGGGTGAGAGGGGAGGGGAGTGCTGGGAGTTCAGAATTGCAGGTAGAGAATATATACCATTTTATACAGTTTTATGCCTGGTAGGAGAGTGCCATGGCACCCTAATAGGGGAAGAAGGTCCGGTTTTTAGAGAATCTCTCCTGTGGAATAAAATAGAAGGATGTTTGAACTCTGCTTGCTTGTTTGTAGAAAGTATACTGCAAGCTGTTCTCATGGGGGAGGGGACTCCTGTCCACTTGGTGATGGATTTTGTACCTATTGTTTGTATCCTTGGGATTGTAGCTCATCTCAGCAGGGTTGATGTGCATTCTTCAACCTTTTCTCTTGGCTCAGCTCCAAACCATCAGCTTACTTGCTAAACTTCTGTCCTTTAACTCTCCTGCTGGATGGGAGCCTCTGTGGAAAGCTGGCTCTAGTCAGCCATCTTGTTCCACCTCCCCAAGTCATTTTCTATTTTGTCCCATCTGTTCTTTATTTCCTTTTCTTCCTTCTTCTTTCTTTAGGATTGAATATTTTTAATTACATTTTATTGCTATTGTAGGTTTATTAGCCATTATTCTTCATTGTATTAACTTACTGGTTGCTTTAACTTACCATGAATTTGGGTGGCACCTGTGGCTCAAAGAGAAGGGTGCCAGCCCCATATACAGAGGGTGGTGGGATCAAGCCTAGCCCAGGCCAAAACTGCAAATAAATAAATTTATTTAAAAAAAAAGAAAAGAAACTTATCATGGATTTATAGGACACACCTTTAACTTACCGTAGTATACTTTTAAGCTATATTGCTTTTTATTTGTGCCTTGTATAAATTCAAATTATATAAAATGCTTTCCTCTTATAGAAAATAAAAGATCGAATTAAACTGGGAAATATGACACTGAGATTAGCTTAATTTTTATTTTCATAAACTAGAAGCCCTAGCTATGTTTTGAAACCACTTTTATTTGTAGTTTTTTTTTGTTACCCCTATTTTTACCAATTTTAATCTCCATGTGATGTTGTTAACATTCTAACATATCTCTGATATGTTTACATTGTATTTTAATATATTATTATAGAATTTTCAAACTAGAAAATGTCATGGTCATTCTGTAATAAATTATCTTATTCTTGCACATGACAAGTAGACCAAGAGAGGTTTTTTTGTTCACTATAACACAGTTACCTAGGGGCAGTATCTACTTCTCCTTTCATTAAATCACTGACATACTAAGCAATCAAATATTGATGCCTTCTACTGTTCTAGACATTTTCTGCAAAACTTTTATTTTCCCTACTTTAGCAATGCTTACAATCTTACAGTGGTGACATCACAATACATTATTAGGGTACAATGTGGAATATGCCACAGAAGATGTGTGTATGGGTTGAAGCAGGAATGAGATAGGAGTGATTTTATTGTTGGTGTTATCAAAGCCATAACTATATTTTTCCTCTTAAATTTTACATACCAAGTTTTTTTTAACTTTTTATTAAAATGTTACATACATACATGAAAGCGTGTAAGTCATTTTTGTAAAATAGGCACACCTATGTATTTAGCACTAAAATAAATACAAAGAATATTACCAGGCCCTAAGAAGACTCCTTCAGTCATACCATCCCCTAGGCTAGCAACAATATGATTAATTTTTCCTGGTAAAGTAGAGAAAAATATCTCCAGAGGCACCATATAAACCAACTCCCAGTTCATTGCCCTCTCTGTTGCTCCAAATGTCTTTGTTATTATTAGAAAGTCCTCCAAAATTCATAGATTTCAGAGAAATCTCTTCTGTATGACTAAATATGAAATTATTACTATAAAATTTATACATGTGTATAATTTGGATGACTCATGTTTAAATGCTTAAAAATACTATGAGAAAGTTTTTGCTTTACAACTTTCCCTAAAGCACTTACAGTTATCCCTTGGTATTGAGAGAATGGTTCTAGAACCTCCCTTGGATACCAAAATACACAGATGCTCAAGTTCTTGACATAAAATGACATAAATTTACATATAACCTATGCACATCCTCCTTTATACTTGAAATCATCTCTAGATTATTTGTGATACCTAAAACAATATAAATGCTTTGTAAATAACTGTATACTGTGTTATTTAGGAATAATGACAAGGAAAAAAATCAATACATGTTCAGTACAGGCCCAGTCTTTTCCTGAATAATTTCAACCTGAATTTGGTTGAATCCATGGATGCAGAACCCACAGATATGGAATGCCAATTGTATATCCTTTAGAAACATTCCTCCAATTATTCTTTAAACAATAGCAAAATGCAACATCTAAAAGTTTCAACATAGGACACTGAAGACTTGTTATCAGACACAGAGTCTTTTCAGGTGGAGAAAAACTATGTCATCCTCCCTTTTTCTTTCAAATATTTAAAATCAAAAGATGACTGAGCAATGAGAAAAACAGAAAGCTATAATATGGTTAATTCTACAAATTTTTGCCATTCCCTTCCCCCCAAAAAATATCAACTATTATAAGAGAATGGGGAAATATGGTTGTTCCTTAGGAAAAATAATTCTGACAGTAAACAATCTGAAGAAACTGCTTTTGGAGTACTTCCAGGGGGTTCCTTTTTCCTGGTTTATCATCTTTTTGATGTCATGCTGAGGTTTCTCGTTGTATGGGCAACTGTAGTCCATGGGGTTTCGTCTTTTGGTACTTATGGGATAAAAAACAAAAAGGAAAGGAAAATAGAAGAAATATCTAATGTTATGAAAATTCCTATGCCCAGAAATATCCAGAACATTTAAATATCCATTCTAATAAATGTATTATAAAGTTGCTGTAAAGACCAACTCTAATTAATTATTAAATTAATTCATAATACAGCTAAATTTTCTTCTAGATTAGCACTGGGAAATGAATATGTACAGCACTAAAAAGAGATGAAAGTACAAGAAATAAAATATTTATCAGGAGGATTCAGTTTCATTTCTATTGTTCATCCCCTGGTTAATTTCCCAGAACCAACTTAGCCTTTCATTCCATCATTTGAACTTTTTCATTAAAAACAAATTTTTACAGTTTCACAAATTTTACAGCCTTGCAAATCAAACAATTAGCTAACAAATCATGAAAACCAGATTGTCTGATATCAAATTTATGTGCTAAATGCTAGTCACTGCCTAATTCTATGTCACTCCAAAGGCCCAGCTGGTGAGGTTGTTATGGCTGAGGATTACAAAGTATGTTTCTGAGGTTTGTAAATATAAGAATCTTATCAAGTTTTCCAGGTAGCTCTAGCTTCACAAAATATTATAAAAGATGGCTATTTCAATAATTTTCTTTATAATCTTGGGTATTATTTCCTACATCCCTAGTACAAAATGTATTTTGATGTCATTGAATGTAAGAGTATCTCAGAAAGACAATCTGTGGTGCATCAAACTCCAGATCAACATTGTTTATTTATATTTAAATGATTTTTTTTTCTAGATGTCTGGTTCAGGAAAGAATTTTTGGTAATTCTTCAAGTTATAATTCATACCATACTTATACCTCTAGAATGTAGCACTTGACTAGAAATGATCCCATCAAATATGGATATTTAAAAGAAGATGAACACATTAAAACCATAGACCGTGACTGGGCACAGTGTCTCATGCCTGTAACTCTAGGCCAAGGCAGGAGGTCGCTTGAGGAGAGAAATTCAAGACCAGCCTGAGTAAGAGAAGACCCCATCTCTAGTAAAAATTAGAAAGATTAGCCAAGCACCGTGGCAAGTGCCTGTAGTCCCAGCTACTCAAGAGGCTGAGGCAGGAGGATCACTCAAATACAAGAGTATGAGGTTGCTGTGAACTAGGCTAAGCCACAGCACTCTAGCCTGGACAACACAGATGCTGTCTTAAAACAAACAAACAACAACAAAAAGAAAAAAACCACCATAGATCTTTATTTGTGGTCTCGCCTCATCCTCCTCATGATCTGACCTAATCTAATAGCTTCAGAATTCATCACCAAATTTTCTCTTTCTAGACAAAAAATCAATTGCTCCCACATTATAATTTGACTTGTATATTTCTTCTTCTTCAGTATTATTCCAAGATCTTGGTATATGTAAACTCCACTGAGCTTATTAAATACCAGGCCTTCTGAAGCTAAGGCAGAGAGCTATCAGACCAGACCTTCTAGGAAACTTCCCTCTCACAATCTTCTTGCTCAGCCTTCTCTGCCAGCGATGTATCTTCTAAAATCTTTTTTTACCTCAGTTCTCAAGTAGAAGCAGTACACTTCCAGACTCTTTAAAGTGTCATCTGTGAACATGATGTTGAAAATTCATCTTTGAATTAATGCAATTGGGAGCTCAAAATTTGAAAATGGAACCATTCGATCAGATCATTTCCAGCTATTTTATAAATGAGTACAAGAAGCACCTTAGCACATATGTACTCTTGGCAGGCAGAACTGAGAACAAATAATTCTGCAATAAGTGATTTAAAATTAATGGCTAAAAAAGTGACTAACTGCACACTAAGGACCTATTCACAGAGTAAAGTTCCATGTAGAATCTGAAAAGTCTTTAGTCCTTTTAAAATAAGGATCAAATGGTGTATTATACTATAGCTTTAGTGTGGCACAATTTTTAAATGGGCTGATTAGAGCTAGATACTTTCTGTGCTTTTCAGGCATTGCCATATACATCTATATAAACACGGCCTTTATGGAGTCCCTCTTGCACAGTTATAATTTTTTGTTCATGCAGGAATTCTTAACTGGGTCAGGATCAGCTCTGTTCAAGCTTATTTTCCTTTCTGTGAGATGATTATTTAACTCGACCCATAGTCATACTAAGACTTGACAATAATATAATGAACTTTTGTACTGGGCCATCTTCTCAAAAGTTGCATCAATTTTCTCTTCCTAATGCTTTACAAAATTTAGGTACTGATAAGAAGGAAAAATAAATTATTTTGATAGAGACCATTCCTCTTAACCTCTCACTTTCCTTTCTACTGACATCTCCCCTTACATACAACCAATATAGATGAGGATTCCCATGTAGAAAGGATTCTGTGCCATGTTTCACCCAAGTCCCTTGGTGAGCTCATTCATCCCTACTCACTTTTCCTGAAACATCAGTCATAGTAAATCAGGTGCAATAGAGAATAAGAAGGCAAACTGCTGCAATGTCCTATGCTATTTCATTGCTCCTTCCAATTCATTTCCCTCTCATCTAAGTCAGTGTATCTGGGACACAGCCAAAACTCACATCAGAAGCACCTAAAGATCTGGTTGACAATGTGAATCTACTTCATCAGAAACGGGGAGGTATGGCCAGGAATCAGCATCTTGAACAAGCTTCTGCTATGACTCTTAGCATAATGACCTTTTAGAACCAAGGAAGCAGTGAAAACACAAAATAAATAGTCTAGGTCTTCTGGATGATAATCTCAAACCTAAATAATTAGGTTTCCTAGGCATCATGGACACTTATCTAGCATATCCTTTATTCTCTCCCTAATATAGAGGCAGAGTTGAGTACAGGGCACAAAAGGTATCCAAAACTTGACTGAGAAGCTTTAACTGCAATGTATATACCCCAGCCAAGGGCATCTGCAACCCCCAATGCCCAGCAATAAAGCCTAACTCTGACTTAGCTCAACCTGCCCTAATCCTATAGGATTCCTATTCTGTCTGAATCAAGAAGGCATTTTTATTAGTCTAAGTGTGTGTATTTAACTAATTCAAGAGGGATTTTTTTCCACAATGCTCTCTTCTCACACTGAACTCTCTTTTCTCTCATTCCCTCTGGTGCAACTCTTTCCTGGCTCTCTCTAACAGCCACTAGTAGCTTTGGAGAAAAACATCTAACTGAAGTTACCTCAGAATTTGCTCTTGATAACTACAGTAACACCTTGAAATCTGAACTTAATCCATTCCAGAACTCTGGATTCCAGATTATTCAAGTTCCAAGACAATTTTTCCCCTTTAAAATAATAGAAACTGATTAATCCATTTCTGGGTCCCAAAAACTCAAATTTTCAAAATGATTTTATCAGTAAATATACTGAATTTTAAAGTATAATATTAACAAATAATAACATTTGAATAAAAAGGTAAATTAATAAAATCAAAAATATAAAAACCTAAAAATATAAAGGCCTATTTCATCACAATTGAACGCTTGGTTCGAAACATTCCCCTCACTGTTCAAACACTCCTTAAACTCTTACAAACTTTTTTTCCTGCTTCTGAATTAGAACTGGCAGCCTCTCTGTGCATAACACTATTGACCAATATTTGGAAGCACGTCACCTTCCAAGACTTAATCAGAATGATATGGAAAAATTGAACCGGCCAATATCAAGTAATGAAATAGCATCAACTATACAAAAGCTTCCTAAAAAGAAAAGCCCTGGACCAGATGGCTTCACATCAGAATTCTACCAAACCTTTAAAGAAGAACTAAGAATTGATTTCTAAGGAATCCTGCCACTAGAACAACTCAACCTTAGGAAGTTGGCAAGAGGGTTCCAAAGTTGTTCCCCAGAAACTAAGAGCTTATAAGGAGAAACTTACTGGGCATGAATTTAGTCATATATAATGCAGATAATAGGTCTAGCAGCAATATAAAGCTGTGGTAAATGATGCCTATTCAACGCAGGCGAAAATACAAGACCCTCTTTCCCCTACATACGTCACATCTCTCTTCCTAGTTTTATTTATCAAAATAATTATAAAATATTTGTTAAGAAACCAAGGACTTTCTGCAATAGCTTGTGAGACTATATATAGTAAGGCTCAAATAGAAAAACATAATAAAATGACATTTCTTTGGGTTAAATGACTCCTTTTACCTTCACATGACATTTCATGAGTTTTATTTTCCCTGAATTCTAAGTGAGGCAGTGGCTTGTGTAATAATGCCTGTACTCTGAGATATATGCTTAAGGGGGTGATTTTTCCAGCTATCAAAACAATAATTAACATGTATACCTAGTAGTCCATCAGTGGCATCTGAAGTTTTGATTCCTTGAGTGACAGAGTAATATACAGAACCCCATGCAAATTCACAGACAGCAACTTTGTGAAAAGCAAAGTCACCTTTCTAACTTTGCAAGCTGGTGTCTGAAGCACCCCCACACTAGTAGACCTCCAAGAGTCCTTTCCCTCAGCCCTTGCACCCTCGCCCTTCATGGTGATTCTCAAAATGGACCTGGTCTCTGTCGCTACACATAGTGCATCTCTTCACCCTCCCATCGGCACAGGAAAATGCAGCAAATGAGCTTGGCTTGGGGAAGACTGGGATGTGGCTGCAGAGAAGGAACGAGATTATGACTTTTCAAGGGTCATGTCTGGCTCCAGAGAGACATTTGAGGATGGCTCCTGGGAACATCTTGAGGGCAGGGACCAGGAGTTATTTTCATCTCATGGTCTCTAGGGCTCTTGATAGAGCTTGGCACATGAGTACTCACTGAATAAATTAATAAAAAATAAATTTCTTGAGCAGGGAGGTGGAGAAGCAGTAGATGCTCTTGGGGGAAGGTCACTGAACCGGCCGCAAGAGCAGTCTGTATAGTCCATAGTGTGGTTACAAGCCACCATCACGTCACCCAGATGACTTCCTTGTTGGTGATTGCTGAATGTATAACTTCTGGTGAAAATAAAGTATTTTAAGATATTGTCCCTTATATTTTAATTCTTGCATCATACTATTATTAAGTCAGATTTTATTACCCCATCTGCTTAAAACTTTCAGAACTACCAAATGCCTACTGGATAAAGTCCACACCACTTGGCAGAGTTTGAGGGGGCTTTCAGGATCCAGAACCTACCTATGTCTTCCACTTGTCATTCCCCCAGTGACCTGACTCTCTGGCTAAATTTAGCTACTTATAGTTTACACAATCAGACCATTTCATGGTGCCTGAGGTTGCCTTTGAACCTGTCTCTTTTGCCTTCCTCCCTTTGCCAAGCTGTTTAACATCCGCTCATCTTGTAAAATGACTCTGAAAATGTTTCTGACCTCATCTTTCATTTATGCCCTTGAATGTCCTTCCCTAATGGCACTCATAATACAACATTGCATCGGTTGGTTTGCAGAGATCCTCTGCTTTCCAGACAGGGGCTACCCTGATGGCAGGGACCACATGTTCACATTCGTTTCCGTATCTCCAGCACATATCACAGTGCCTGTAACATGGTAAATGCCACATCAAAACAGACTAACTGAATGAAGGAATAACTCAATGAGCAGTTTTTTCTTTACTATTTTTGGCATCACAGCAGGGATAGTATCTGTCTCTTTGTTTCACACTCATAAACGCTAAAATGCCTGATTTTATGTCTCTGAAATGGTGAAGAATGGTACATTACAACAGTTACATGTGGAAGAAGGGTCTTTTCAACATATAATACGCTCCCAGAAATGTCTACTGTCTTTTCTCTAGTAGTTCTCCAGGAGCTGACTCATTGGGAGGCTCCAGATTGTATTAATGTGCTTGGCCAGACGGGGTTTTATAACACTTTTGCATGGTGTCTCACATAAAAGACACACACCTATTTATTGAGCCAATCGCTTTTTTATTTTTTTTTTATTTTTATTTTTTTTTTTTTTTTGAGACAGAGCCTCAAGCTGTCACCCTGGATAGAGTGCCGTGGCATCACAGCTCAACCTCCAATTCCTGGGCTCAAACGAGTTTCTTGTCTCCACCTCCCAAGTAGCTGGGACTACAGGCGCCCGCCACAACGCCCAGGCATTTTTTTGGTTGCAGCCGTCATTGTTGTTTGGCGGGCCCAGGCTGGATTTGAACCCG
>CAUYRH010054553.1:0-33590 GCA_963574655.1 Perodicticus potto
GCCTGCCAAACAACAATGACGGCTGCAACCAAAAAATGGCGTTGTGGCGGGCGCCTGTAGTCCCAGCTACTTGGGAGGCGGAGGCAGGAGACTCGCTTGAGCCCAGGAATTGGAGGTTCCTGTGAGCTGTGATGCCACAGGGCTCTATCCTGGGTGACAGCTTGAGGCTCCGTCTCAAAAAAAAAAAAAAAGATTTTCTCTTTAATATTGATTCTTTTGGCTGTTTGATTATTGTGTGCTTTGGTATAGTTTCGTGTTTCTGGTGCTTGGAGTTTGTTGAACTTCTAGATCTCTGGGTTTGTAGTTTTCATCAAATTTGGAAGATTTTTTGGTCATTATTTTTCCCAATTCTTTTCTCTTCCCCCTTTATCTGTTAGATACTTCATTTACATTAATATTAGGGTGCCTGAGATTGTCTCATAACTCAGGGAATGTTAATTTTTTTAATGTCTTTTTTTCTGTTTTGACATTCACTTTCAGTTGTCTGGTAATCAGTTGGCATTCTGAAATAGTTTTTATTGCTGTGTCTTCAAGGTCATTTGTCTTTTTTTTTCTGCAATGTTTAATCTGTTATTAATCCCAACCAGTGTGTTTTTTATCTTTTTTTGCATTGTAGTCTTCATTTCCGTTTTAAAAAATACTTCCATGACTTCTCTTAACTATTTGACAATAGGGAATGTTTCTTTTAATGTAGCTATCTGTTATTTCTAACAGGTGTGTCAGTTTTAGATTGGTTTCCATTGGTTGATACCCCCCACCTGTCCACCCATGGGTTGGGTTTTCCTGCTGCTTGGCATGCCTGGGTTATTTTTCATTAATTTTACTTTGCTGTATGCTTAGTATTTTATGATCTTAGAAATTTTTTGTGACCATTATTCTGAAACAATCAGGTTACTTGGAAATAGTTTGACCTTTGAGACTTAGAAGATTTTATTAGATGGGACTGGTGCCAGTGCAGCATTTAGTTTCATGATAGTTATTCTTCACTACTGAGGAGAGACCACCCTGTGTAATTACCTCTTGCTCTGTGGATATTGCTTTGGTGATGAGTCTGTCTCCTGGTTTCTGGTGGTGTGCTGGTGACTTGACTTCTGTTGCCTCATCCTGACCCCCTGACTTAATCTTCATATGGCATTCTCATGTGCATGTTTAAATTACTCCATTTTATAAGAATACCAGTCAGATTAATGCTTACCCTATTGACCTCTTCTTAACTAATTATATCTGTAGCAAAACTCTTCCCAAATATGGTCACATTCTGAGGTAGTGGGGTTAGGACTTTAGTGTGCACACAATATTAATGGGGACACAGTTCAATATATAACCTTCCTTCCCTACAGTGTGGTTATTTCCTGAACATGCCACTTCTGTGCTTTTATGCCCCTTCTCATGATCAAGTAGGCCCCAGCTTGGAATGCCCTCTCTTCCTTTCCTCTTCTTGTCTTGAAAACTACTTACTAAACAGAATTAATCTCTATTTGGAAGGTTTTTTTAAATTGTGCCTTTTATTATAAGTATTTACATAGCTATTTCCTGCATGTACTTACAGCATTTTTGAAGACCTGGAAAGGATTTGTTTTTGGTATTGTGCCCCAGTTCTGTCATTATTTCCCAGTATCACCTGTAGTATTTTGTAACTAGTGTGCTTGAATTGAATGCATTAGAGAGTGGTTGGTTGCAGGAAGGAGATGTATAAGGAAAGATTCCTTCCTAACTTGAGGAGGGATTGGAGATTTAGGACTATAGAAGTGAATTCACTTTGAATGTATAATTAGTCAGGCATGCATTAGTTTATTAATTGAGCCCAGTAAGTGCAGAACCCTTCCCTGGGTATGTGGTATAGACTGGTGAAAATGTCAGAATCTGCCTCTTTCCTCATGCACCTTACTGTCTGATCTGAAGAGTTACCAGGTAAAAGAACAGAGAAGATGGATATGAAAAATTTTCCAAAGGAACCCTAGACAGAATGATGAGTCATGCAGGACAGAGGATGAAGAGTTAAAGAAGCATTATGGCACCTGAGTGAGTGGGAGAGTATTGTTAGTGGAAATGGAAGGAGTTTTGGTAGAGAGGAAGATTAATTAGCTTCCTTCTAGAATATCTAAGTAGAAAATCCAGATTGCAGAAAATTCAGAAATGAATGGTCAATTGGTAAATATTTTTGTTTTGTCAAAACAAAAGGGGGAGAGAGGATCCCAACAGTTAGATGGGTGGTAGGGTCAAGAGCAGAAATTTTCTGGGTAGATAATAAACTAGAGTTGTTTGAAGGGAGACTAAAAGTGACTGGAGAAGAGGGAGGTGACATGTTGTTGATCATTTCCACTTTACAGATGAAGAAAGTGGGGCACAGAAAAGAGAGGTACCCACAGACACAGCTAATAATGGGTGGAGCCAGAATTTAAATCTGGACGGCATGGCTTCAGAGTCTGTGCTGGCACTACTCTCTGTGGCTCGTGATTATTTTTTTTTTAATCTGTTAGCTTATTTAATATGTTAAGTTTTTCTTCCATAAGATAACACATTATTATAAAGATAGAATATCAGGCTTACTTGTCACTTATAAAATGCAAGAGTATACATAAATATAGAAAAAGCAGAGTAGTTCTGTTAAATGTATGTTATTTGCAGAATGCATACCTGACACGAAAGGAATTGTTCATTATCAGTTAGTAACTAAGGGATATTTGGCTAGATGTCAGATAGTTTCAGATAATGATGAGTTTTATGTAAGATAAATAACAAATATATTTGTTGAGTTTTTACTATGCCAAGCATTTTCTCCTGGTATTGGGCATGTCGTAGTGAATAAGACATGAGTCCTTGATTTTGTGGAGCTTGTTTTCCACAAAGGAGAGGCGCCTGCCACAACGCCCGGCCATTTTATATCAGAGGTTTTGAGAAGGGGAATGACATCAGTAGGACCCTGTGTTAGAAAGATACTTCTGGTGCTGGTGAGGGTAGGGGTGGGGGGTGGTTGGAGGAGGGTGCTGGGTGAGTCAGCGGACCTGTCACAAGAGCTTGGGGGAGAGATGGGGAAGGCTGGACTCTGAGTGACGTGCAGAGCAAGATTGCTTGAGACTGTCTGTGCTTTTCTGAAACATGAGAGCTCTTTTGAAGTTCAGATTGGATTGAGTTTATTAAAAAAATAGATACTTTTGACAAATACCAATCTTCGTTGACCTCCCTTGGTATCTTCAGACCTTACCTTCTGGGTAAGGTCTCCCTGTTTAAGGAATGGAGCCACAGTGAAAACTGGGGTGGTGGGGGCACAGGGAAATGTGCAGAAACTCAGCCCTTGGGGACCCACTTTTTCTCCGATGGCCTGACCTGGTATTCCTCCATCTCTCACTTCTCCTCTTCCTCCTCCTCACCTGCTGGTTCCATTTCTTCCTCATCCATAAAGAGAGACATTGCCCAACGTTCTTCCACACTTCTCTTGTTTTCTCCATTTTGTCCAAATAATTTTGACCCTAATGTTTCTGTTCTTCCCTCAGGCAAATGACCTCTCCGCCTGTTTGTGGGGTGAATTATCCACCTCACCTGTAATCCTAGCACTCTGGGAGGCCGAGGCGGCTGAGGCAAGAGAATCGCTTAAGCCCAAGAGTTTGAGGTTGCTGTGAGCTCAGCCTCATGTCATGGCACTCTACTGGGGGTGACAAAATGAGACTGTCTCCAAAAAAATTTGCTTACCTCAGAGAGAGTCATGAGGCTGAGATGAGAGGATGCAAAGAAAGTGCTCGATAAACAAGCGTCCACTGTGTGTTAGTGTGCTTACTGCGGTTTGCCATATTTTATGTCGATGTGAGTTTAGTCTACCTTCTCTTTTGAGTTGAGGGCTTAGTATTCCTTTTAGTTCTGAAGTAGTTAGCCTTGTACTTACAAAATTTGGTCTTCATTCCTTTTGCCTGCCACAGTTGTTGGCTCCTCCTCCGTAGGGCACGGAATTAGCCTGGCTTTCTTTAGAGGTGGGCCGGCGACCTTCACATCCTATTTCTTCTGCTTGTGACCAACGGTCCCATTTATGAGATGACTAACTAGCGCTGGCAGCTTGGAAACCAAAAAGCAAACACTGACATTGCTGCTCTGCGTGGCCACATCCCTGTTCCATGCACACACACACACACACATTGTCTTTATTAGATGAGTAGTTAGTTTCATGCTGTCAAAATTAAAGCCATGAGGATTGATGAGGGAAAGGGGGGTCTTTTTTTTTTTTAATGAGAAAAGAGCTTTGTCATGTAAATAATAAAGAGTTGGCTGATATGACAGTTACTGTGGTTGCTTGGACGCTGTTGAGGCTGTGGGCAGAGGAAGTGTAGTCAGGAAATGGTGAGGCCGTGTTCTCTACAGAAAAGCAAGGCTGAAGTCTTGAAGCTGATAAAGCAGGCTTGATTTGGAATAAAGAGTGTGGGTTCAAAACTCTACTCACTTTCTGCCTTTATTGCTTTTTCCTTTTCGATACCTGTTGGTCAGAAAGCTTAGCCTTATAAAGGCTAAGAACAAGTAAAGGAGAAATTTTAAGAGACTTTGGAATCCCTAAAATAGGATTGATTGGTCTGTGGGGTTGCATAAAAAGCCTTATTCCCTCAAGGACTGGGAAATGGTGATGAGTACTTGTACATGTTTTGTTCAATACCAGCATTTATGGAATGCTACTTGGTGGCATTGCCTTCAAGCTTAGCCACTAGACCACTTCTGCAGTCTGGTAGACTAAAGTTATGCTAATTATTAGAAAATGCTCTAATGGAGTTGAGGCTGTCCAAATCCTATGGTACCATGCCCATGAAATTCAATTGCTATTCTTATTCTATTGATAATTTCAACCCATTGTTCAGTATTACTTTTTTGTTAGAATTAATATAATAGTGTTGAATCCAAAGACAAATCTTTCTCTGTGCTTGATGTTTCAAAAGTATATCAGTCTTTGAATGGTCAATGCTGAGCTGTGTATGAGTTTTTTCTAGTTGACTGTCTCAGGTGTTTAGATGATGAAGACTGCCTTTAGAAGTCACGTGTCATTATCCTCTAATTCTAGCTATCGTGGACGATGAAAGGCTCTCTGCAGAGGAGATGGATGAGAGGAGGCGGCAGAACATTGCTTATGAATATTTGTGCCACTTAGAAGAAGCCAAAAGGTAAGATGCAGACTTATTCTCTTTGCGCACCTTCTCTTGGAAAGAAGCCTTTGGGATAAAGATGTGGGATTTGATGTCCCCAAGATACCTGAATGCACCTGCAGTTCTAAGGAGTTGTCAGAGTTGGGTATGGCCGGGAAGAGACTCTTGCTTAACAATCAGTGATTTAAATTTGGAGGCCAGCAGGCTAGGGGTGACCCTTCCACGCCGCATTCCACTCTTCAGCCACAGCCAGTTGCACACCACACTCAGCCCTGCATGTGCCACATACATTTAGAAATTCATTTGAGTCTTGTTGGTAGCAGGCTGATGGGAGAAGATCCTGTTTTTTGCCAATGGTCGGACAGAATTGAGAAAAAATTGTTAACACAGCAAAGGTCTGGGCACGGGGGTGGCAACTCTTCCTTCCCTTTCCTCAGAGCCTCCCAGGAAATCACTGGGCACATCACAGAGTATTTCTCATTCTTCATCTCACTGGCTTGGATGGTGGAGAAGTAACAGTGACTTGAAGCCAGCTTCCTTTCTCCCAGAGCTTCCTCAGATCTTTTACCCAGTCCTCACCCACTGTGATAAAAGTTCAGCAGGACAATAGCAGATCGGACTGAAGTCCATCGGTCACTGAGCAGGAGGTGGGTTTATGACAGTAATTCTCTGCAACCCAGGGGTGTGTGACCACTTAGGATGTGCTGTCTCTGAAGCCACGTGGACTCTTTCAGACTTTTTAGATTAAGTAAATACTGGGTTCTCCAAGGAGAAAGTGAAGATAAGAAGTCCTAAGTACAGATACTTCCTTTATGAGAGGACTGAAGAGAACTTTGTCCTTTGCCAGGTGAATACTACAGTGTTCAGATGAGTGAGTTTGATTTAATGCTTTGTGCTGGGACTGAGCACCAGTGTGGTCTGTGTAGAAAGTAAACAGTCAGGTGGTCGTTAGTGTAAATGATCTCTGATCACTGATAAATAGCTATCTACACAGCTAGAATGATGTTTTTAATCAGTATATATATATATATATATTTTTTTTTTGAGACAGAGTCTCTCTTTATCGCCCTCAGTAGAGTGCTGTGGCGTCACAGCTCACAGCAACCTCCAACTCCTGGGCTTAGGCAATTCTCTTGCCTCAGCCTCCTGACTAGCTGGGACTACAGGCGCCCGCCACAACGCCCGGCTATTTTTTTATTTCAGTTTGGCCGGGGCCGGGTTTGAATCTGCCACCCTCGGTATATGGGGCCGGCGCCCTACCCACTGAGCCACAGGTGCTACCCCTTTAATCAGTATTTTGTAGAAGAACATTCAGTAACATCAGCCCTAATTTGGCATCCAAATTGCCTTCAAGGGGGTTTCTCAGGGTTTATAGTTTAAGAGTCATGGAGCTTTCATTAAGCGCTAAAGGCAAGTTTTCAGTGTTGTTTACATGTCTGAGAAGCCTATAGGTAGGTTGCAGGATGCTAAAAAAACAGCACTTTGTACCCCATAAGTGCATTCATGTACACAGCTATGATTTAATAAAAAAAAATTTAAGAAAATCCATGAAAACCCATACAAAAAAGAAATAAATAATTAAAAACATGCTTTCAGTTAAGTTGTTGCTTATAAAGATGAGAGTGATTCATAGACATTCAAAAGAAATGTGCTTTCAATGAAAAAGTTTAAGGAGAGTTAGTGGAAATTTCCCCTTTTCTGCTGACACACGTGTTGCACTGTACGTTTTTGCTCTCATTTTTTGTAAGTGGGAAAGGGCCTCGGTAAACAAAAAAGGTATGCGATTGGGAGTTGGTAAACCTAATTTCCTGGTCTCTGCTCTACCACTTACAAACTACGAGACCTTGCATAGACTTTTCACCAGTAAGAAGTTTTGTTTTGTTTCTCTCCTCTGTAAATGGGATGATAAAGATGATACCACCTGCCCTACTTCATAGACTGAAAAAAATTAGAGAAGGTGGAAGTATTCTGTAAACTATGGTGCCAGTTAGTGGATGGTGATAATGTAAGCATGGTTTTCCTTCCAACATATCCAAGTGGTATGACTGTGCCTTGAAAGCTTGTCTCTTTAGTATGTGTATTTTTGAAAATCTGTAGTTGAATTTTGTTTTGGAAAGTCAGCATAACAATTACCCCAAGTCCTTTGAAAAAAATCTTCCTTTGGAGTAGTTTCATTACAAGAATAGACTGTGAAAATAGTTTTTCCTGTAAGATGGCTTTTCATAAATTTACAAGCGATCACATGTAACATTTATATTTATAAGTCTTTTATTAAAGATAAAACAAATACATCCAAGGAAGTTGATTTTTGGTCATGGAGTATATGAGAATTCACATGGCTGCTGTTAGATATACAGGTGTGCTAATATTTAAGAAAGCATAGTAGACAGAAAACTCATGGTCCTGGACTCAATAAACATATGAAGGGCTGAGCTTGCTGGAAGTATTTTGATTACTATAGACTTTATTAGTCTATTATGAGTCTCATTAGTCTTATTAATATGTAGACTATATTAGTCTCTGTTCAGAAGATTGATTTGAAAGGATTTATTGCACTATTCTTTTACAGCATTGCTTCCATAGGAATTTGTTTTATTGGGTTTATTATAACATATATGTGTATTCATGTGAATGTAGTTGGTTTAAGATACTGATTTTCTACTAAATGGTATGCTTGCAATGTGTATGTTCATCCTGAAACTGATTCCAGTTGAAGTGACTTTGAATTTTAATTAGAAAAGTATTAGATCTATCTTTGCACCTTTTTCTTTCTGGAGGTAGTAGTTAGAATATATCAATTTTGTATGTCCTACAACTTAGAATTTTCAAAAAACCAGGACTATAATTTTCCAGTATGTCTTTAATGTTGGTCTTATTAATTTCAAGATTCTATAACATCAGACCATCTAACAGCTACTTCATTCATTCAGAGGGAACATCACTATCAGCCTTACAAAAATAAAAAGGGTTATAAAGGAAGGCTATGAACAATTATATGCCAATAAAAACCTCAATGAAATACACAAATTCCTACAAAGACACAAATAAAACTGACTCAAGAAGATATTAAAAAATCTGAATAGGGCAGCACCTGTGGCTCAAAGGAGTAGGGTCCAGGCCCCATATGCCGGAGGTGGCGGGTTCAAACCCAGCCCCGGCCAAAAAAAAAAAATCTGAATAGACTTAGAACAAGTGAAAAGATTGAGTTAGTAATCTAAATACTTCCAGCAAGCTCAGATGACTTCACAGTAGAATTCTGCCAAATGCTTAAAGAAGAATTAACAGCAATCCTTGACAAACTCTTCCAAAAAAATACTAGAAGAGAAAACATTTCTCAACACATTTTCTTTTGAGGCTGGTATTATCATAATACCAAAACCAGACCATGACATCCCAAGAAAACTAAAGACCAATATCTCTTATGTATACAAATCCAAAAATCTTCAACGAGATACAAGCAAATTGAATCCAGTAATGTGGCATGTTCATATCCATACAACAAAATATTTTTTAGCTCTAAAACATGAAGCACTAATACATACTACCGCATATACAATGGACACAAAGTGGGACTTATCTGAGGAATGAAAGCTTGGTTTAACACATGAAAATCAGTCACTATAATGGAGTATGTTATGGAATAAAGGGCAAAAGCCATGTGATCATCTCAGTAGATACAGGAGAAGCATTTGATAAACTCCAACCCCTTTCTAGTTATAAAAATGTTCAACAGACTAGGAATAGCAGGGAATTTCAACCTGATGAAGGCAAAGGGCATATATGGAAACTCAAAACTAACATCAGACTTAGTGGTGACAGACTGTTTTCTTCCTAAGATCAGTAAGATGGTAAGGAGGTTTTTTCTCACTACTTCTATTTACCATCCTACTAGAGGTCCTAGCCAGGGCAGGTAGGCAAGAAAAAGAAATAAACGGCATCTAGATTAGGAAGAAGTGAAACTATTTCTAAATTATATCATCTGGTTTATAGAAAATCCACAGGAATCCACTAAAAAGCAGAACTAGAAATGAGTTCATTATGTTTGTAGGATACCAGACGAATGGGTAAAAATTGTATTTTTCTATACCAGCAACGAGAAATCTGAAAATTAAGAAGGCAATTCAATTTATAATAGCATCAAAAACAGTAAAATCCTTAGGAATAAAATTAACAAATGTGTAAGACCTTAGGCACCGAAAACTATAAAACACTGAAAATTTAAAAAACTCTTAAATAGCTGGAAAGACAATACTCGTTTTTAGATTGGAGGCCAGTTATAAGAAAACAACACCCTCCTCGCCTCCCCCAGTTGATACTAGATTCAATGTAATTCCTAACAAAATTTCATCTGCCTGTTTTTATTAATGCAGAATTTGACAAGCTGATCCTAAAACTTATATGGAAAAATGCAAGGGATGCAGAATAGTCAAAGTAGTACATAGCTCTTCACAATTTATTTCCCAATTTCAAAATGCACTTACAGATCTACAGGGCACCGTGGAGGTGGAGGGGAAGATAGTTACTAAGGAGTGAAGGAGGAAGCCCCAGGATTTGGCAGGGGATTGGGTTTGGGCAACAGGACAGTGGGAGGTCAGATGCTTTGGGGCAGCTCAGGGCACTGTTGCTTATCTGACTCAGCAGGCCACATTTTGTGGTCTCTGTCAGGCAAGATTGGGTTTGGGACGTAGAATTTTTTGTTTTATTTTCACATCTTTTATGTTCTAACATGGCTTTCATTCTTGATTAGTTCTTACCACTTGAGTTTTGGTGGTATGAGTATAAGTCAGATCAAGACAGTTTGGTAAGGTGTAAGAATGTATAAAGAGATCAGTGGAATATAATTGAGAGTTTAGTAGTAAAATGCTAACATTTATGGTCACTTTAGGAGGCCAAGGCAGGAAGATCACTGGAGGCCGTGAGTTTGAGGCCAGCCTCAGCAACATAGCACATAGCGATCAATACCCAGTCTCTATAAAACAACAACAAAAAATTAGCAGGCTTAGTGGTGTGTGCCTGTAGTTCTAGCTGTTGAGGCAAGAGGATTGCTTGAGCCCCAGAGTTGGAGGTTGCAGTGAGCTGTGATCGTGCCACTGCACTCCAGCCTACGTGGCGGAGGGAGACCCTGTCTTTTTTTTTTTTTTTTAAAGATGGACCATAACAAATGCTGGTGAAGATGTAGAGAAATTAGAACTCTCCTATGTTGTTGGTTAGATTGAAAATAGTACAGCTGCTGTAGAAAATAGTTTGGCAGCTCTTTAAAAAAATTAAACATAGAGTTACCATATGACCCAGCAATTCCACCCTCAGGTACGTACTTAATGAAAATTGGAAAAGTCGTACACAAATGAAGCATTATTCATAATGGCAAAAAGTGGAAACACCCGAGTGTCTGTCCGTGGATGAGTGGATGAAGAAAATGTGATCCGTGTACATCCAAACAACAAACTATTTTTTTAGCTACCAAAGAAAGAATGAAGTGCCGCTGCATCCCACCATGTGGATAAACCTTAAAAATGTTTGCTGAGTGAAGGAAGCCAGACACAGGGTCACATATTCCATGAGACATACAGGGAAATTCATAAGAGACAAAGTAGAGGGGGCGCTGGCTGCCAGGGTCCACCGGGAGAGGAGAAGTGGTGCGCTCCACGGCTAATGGGTGTGGCCTTTCTTTCGGAGCTGATGAATGTGTTCCAAAAGTGATTATCGTAGTGGTTGCACAACTCTGCGAGTACTAAAAATCCACTGAATTGTCCACTCTAAAAGGGTGAATTATATGGTATATAAATTCTATCTCAGTAAAGCTGTTGTGAAAGAAAATTTTACTCAGACTGGCTTGGGAGAGGTCCTTGTGAAGCTGTTAAATAAGGTTAATTGGTATTCAGCAGATACGGTGCACACAGAAGGTGCGCCTAAGATGCATAAAGGGTCTGAATACGTGTCTGTTACAGATACGTATTGGGTGTTCTCTGTGTGTAAACAAGCAGAGGAGGGGTGCCATGCGAGAGGGTAATCAAGTAACCGAGAATGCCGTGCTTGGAAAACGTCACCATCCAGGTTTTACTTGAGTTTAGAATTCTTTTTCTTACATTATGTTTGCTCTGTTAACCTCTCTCTGTGTGTCTCCCCATATCTAGCCATCCTTCACCTACATGTTTCTCATCTGCTAACCCTCGATCCCACCACCACTAACCCCCTGAAGTCTTTCCACAGCTCTTGCTAGACTAGTATGGTGGTTTTTCATTGCGTTCTCCACTCATCTCTGGCCTCCTTCAGTCCTTTGTCTGTGTGTTATCGTCAGATGACTATTTTCAAAACTCTGATTTGTTGTGGCCAAGCCTCTGCTTAAAACCTTCTAGCGGGTCTTAGGGTAAAGAGCCAACGTCTTTATAGGATCGTGCAGGCTCTGCGAGGTTCGGTTCTTGCAGCCTTCCCAGCTTCTCCTTTTGCCCTATTGCTCTATGCCACAGCCACACCCACCCATTTTCAGCCCTGTGTTCCTTCCCACACACGACCTGTGCATGTGCCGTGCATTCCTTTTCCTTTCCCTCTTTACCTAGTCACCTTATTTCTTCATGTTACATAGCTCACTTTTTTATGGAGTCCTTTGCTGACTTCCTCATTTAAGTCAAATTCAACTATTAGAAGGTCTCTTGACATCATATCTGTTACATGCTTGAATAAGTAACTTAATACCCAGTGTTGAATTGGTGTCATTTGTTACAAATGAAGATTGATTATATGCTGTTTTCTGTTGGAGGTAATAACTAAGATACGAATTAAGCTTGTGGTAGACAAGATTGTAGATGGTCATACTAGAATGCTAGCCTACAGGTAAAATCTAATCTTTTATTCAGTGGAAAATTCTGTATTGCAGTTAAATGGGGCAAGTTCCTCCAGACATAGGCAACCAAAGGTGGGAATTCTATACAACTTAATAAGCCATGAAACTGTAGTGAGCTACAAAATATCCAGAGAAGATTATGGAGTATTGTTCAATGAAGGAAGGAAGGAAGAGAAAAAGAGGTAGTCTGTGAATTAGGATAACATAAGCCTGAAATTATTGCTCAAACTTTATAAAACTATGAGGTCTACACATAGAGATTTCTTAATTAAGTCTCAAAAATTAATATCAATGATGGAAAAATTAAAAAGGCACATTTTTATGACCAATAAAGGAAGTAATTGCTTTACAAAATAGCTTTTTACCTTACAGGCTGAATGGTTCAAATAATGTCATGGAGAGTTAGTTAGCATTGTATTGGGAGGCAAAGGATATCTGGGATATGTATTAGTTAACTATGATTGTATAACAAAGTAATTTAGAATTTAGCAGCTTAACACAACAAAGATTTCTGAGTGTCAGGAATCTAGCATCACCTCACTGGGTCCTTTGGCTTTGGGCCCTCCCAGAGCTGCACGTCACCTCCAAGCTCCCACAGTAACATTGGCAGGATTTGGTTCCTGGTGGGTCTTGGGACTGGGAACCTCAGCTCCTTGCTGTTGTTGGCCAGAAGCTTCCCTTAGCTGCTTGCCTCTGGGACCTCTCTGTAGGGCAGCTCATAACAGGGTCACTGCTGCCATCAGAGAGAGCAAGTCAGAGAAGGAGTCTTTGTGTAACCCCTTCTCAGCAGTGACATCCCTCATTTTTGCAATTTCCTGTTCATTAGAAACCCTGTTACTAAATCTAGTCCATGTTCAAGGGGAGGGAATTTCACAGTATGAATTCAAAGGGTGGGGCTTCCTGGGAACACCTGAGAAGCTTCCTTCCACAGGGTGTGTCTATATCCTTTTAAAATTGATCCTAGAGGGCAGGGCCTGTGGCTCATGGCTCAGTGTGTAGGGCGCCGGCCCCATATACCAAGGGTGGCGGGTTCAAACCCAGCCCTGGCCAAACTGCAATAAAAAAATAGCCGGGCACTGTGGCAGGGGTCTGTAGTCCCAGGTACTTGGGAGGCTGAGGCAAGAGAATCCCCTAAGCCCAAGAGCTGGAGGTTGTTGTGAGCTGTGACGCCACAGCACTCTACCGAGGGCAAAAAAATCTCTCTCAAAAAAAAAAAAAAAAACTAAAATTGACCCCAGAGGGTGGTGCTTTTGACTGAGTGAGTAGGGCGCCAGCCCCACATACCAAGGGTGGTGGGTTCTAATCCAGCCCCGGCCAAACTGCAACAACAACAAAAATAAATAAATAAATAATAAAATTGACTCCGGAAAGGGTATTTGAAGGGGAAACCTTTTCGTTGCTGTCGGTCAGGGATTGAATGGTGTCTTGGTCTGAATGATTATGGTGCTAAGGTTATTGCTGCCTTGCTTTTGTTTTTTTTTTTGGAATTGTGACCTGTGATCTAATATATACTAAGTCTTTCATTCCTCTTATCATAAATAATACTACATCTACATAGGCTTTAAAGTTTTGTTTCCTGGTAGACCCTGAAAGCTAACTTTATACAATACCTTCTTTGCTGTGGGAATTTTGCTGACATGAGACTGAGCAGACGAGTCTGCTCACACCGGCTTTGAGAGATTCCCTTCGATGCCGGAAATCCCACTGTTTAAATGAAAGGAGTAACTTTTTGGAAAGAATTAGTATGGCTGAATAGACATATTATAGATTATATTAATCTGTATAAAATAATTCAAATAATGTAAATGCATCTATTTTAAGAAATTCAGTTCCTTTTTTTTAGGCCAATTGTATAAAAATTTAAGATGGAAAGTTCTTTTTGGGAAAACTGTGGGTCTAACTAAATCCAACCAGAGTTACTGTATTATGAGGGTCAGAGAACAGGAGAGAGAATCTTGGCAAGAAATGGAGGCGGAGTTTGTGAATTGCAGTTGAGCACATAGTTATGAATGGGGCTGCTATTGTGTCTCCCAAGGAAAGTTCCTGTGGTATCATATTCCTTTTTTTAAGGAAAGAGAAAATGCACACAGATCTTTTGCTGTGCTTACTTTGTCTGTCCTACCTATCAAAATAAACAAAGCAAAAAAAGCCTTCCCTTGGTGATAGGCTTGTTTAGAAATATTATCTTCAAAGAGCTTTTTATGTGAGCCAAGCTGTTCTCTGTATTGGAGAGTCTGGGGCAATTTTGTACGTGCCTTGGGAAGAAAGCAAAACACGGGTGTGATTCCTTTTCTGTTAATGTTTACAACTCAGGCACCAAAAGGACACTTCGTTGATTAAATTGAGTCTTAAGCTCTGGCCTTGCCTAGCAGTGAGAGAATCAGGTTAGAGAGGACAAATACTTCGAATGTGTAAGCAAGTGAGAACCTTGAGTGTGGGTTTGCTTAATTATTTGTGGTTAGTTAAAAAAAAAAAATCTTATGACTGGGGAATATGTTAGAGAATGAACTGGATTTCCTCCACGTGCTTGGACCTGACTGTCTTTAAGTCTAAGGAGCTACCCATGGATGTGCTCATAAGCAATGCTAATAAAAACTTGAAATTTCAAAAGGAATATCTTTTGAATTATTGAATTACAAGGAATATCTTGTAATTAGCCCCTTAAGGGCCCTGTGGTTGCTCTGTACAAAATATTAATGGAGCCAGGTAAGGTGGGTCACGCCTGTAGTCCTAGCACTCTGGGAGGCTGCGGCAGGTGGATTACGTGAGTTCAGGAGTTCAAGACCAGCCTGAGCAAGAGTGAGACCCACCTCTACTAAAATAGAGAAAGTAGCTGGGTGTTGTGGCTGGTGCCTCTAGTCCCAGCTACTCGGGAGGCTGAGGCAAGAGGATTACATAAGCCCAAGAGTTTGAGGTTGCTGTGAGCTGTGATGCCACAGCACTCTATCCAGGGTGACAGAGTAAGACAACGTCTCAAAAAAAAAAAATTGATGAAATTTTAAGGAATTCTTATTTGCATCTTCAAAACGTGACTTTCAGGTTTCTATTTCCCCCTTGCTCTTTCCCCTGTCTCTGACTTTGTCTCCACTTCTAAAGGGAGCAAGATGAAGTGCGGGGTTGCTCCATGCAGGGCCAGGCAGGGCCAGGGAGCAGTGAGCTGAGAGCAGGGACCCCTTGAGGGTCTGGCTCCTGGGTTTGGGGAGTGCCAGCTTCTGAGCAGTGGCCACTTCGAACCAGCTTGCCTCAGGAACCACGTGCCAGTGAGGCCTGGACCCTTTATTCAGGCCAGGGCTTGGCATATCCCAGTAGTAGGGGAGCAGAGTAAGGTGCAGTAAGAATGAGCTTGTCCAGGGTAGCTGGCAGAGGGTGAGATGTGGTTTTAACGGGGTGTCTCCGTGGCACGGGAAGAGACACAATGCAGCCAGCCCTGCCTGCCCGAGTGCAGTACCTGTGGATGGGCCCTTGGGGGAGGTGCTGGTGCTGAGGTCCAGCTGGGCAGTGACCAGGGGACTGTGCTGTGGAGCTAGAGTGAAGAGGACAATTATTAAGGGTGGAAAGGAGGAAGCTGTGGGATTTGGAAGGGGGCTGGGTTTGGACAACAGAGGACATTGGG
Organism: Perodicticus potto; assembly: GCA_963574655.1. Classification (NCBI taxonomy): domain Eukaryota; kingdom Metazoa; phylum Chordata; class Mammalia; order Primates; family Lorisidae; genus Perodicticus; species Perodicticus potto. The sequence continues at coordinate 15,572 of CAUYRH010054553.1, forward strand.
GGTAGATGCTCAGGGCATTATTGCTTATCTGACTCAGCAGGACACATTTTGTGGTTTCTATCAGCCACGCTTGGGCTTGTGAGCTGTTTTTAGGAGAGCTTTTGGTTTTTAGTTTCACACATTTTATGTTCTAGTCTTAGGGGTATGTTGGGCAGGGCCAATGAGCTATGTTTTGACAGATGATGTTTTTAAATACAAATAATCGATATTAGTCATTTCCAGCCAAAGGCAGAGTTGTGCAATTGATATTTGATCCCAAAGAGTATATTTGTTTCTCAGGCTTTTCAACGTTAAAAACCTGGGAGAGGTTTGGAATTTTCCATGGTCTCAAATACACTTTACTAAGAAGGGTTATCACAGGGCTGTCCACTCGCGAGGCATGACGCCCTGACCGCTGAGCCCACATGGTCTCAATTCTCACAGGCAACCCAGGGAAAGGAGCAGACTCCCTGTTTCGCAGATGGAGAAACCAAGTCCTGAAAACTTAGGATTTGTTCAGTGTCACAGCTAACAAGTGACAGAAACAATATCACAGGCCAGGTCTGCCTGGCTTCAAAGCCTCTGTGCTTAAAACTATGACGTGCCAACCCCCTTCTTTATTTCTTAATGCGTTTTGATTGTGTATTTCCTGTAAGTTCAAAAAGTGGCCTTGGATTTTGGCTCCTCTATGGACTGGCTCTGTTGTAGTTCTTGATCAGTTCTCACCACTTGAATTGTCGTGGAATGAGCACAATATAGCCATCTGTTGTCTATTTATGGTTCTCTTTTCCTTTCTCTTGTTTCCTAATTTTTTCTCTGTTGCTTATTTCTTTTTTTCCTTTATTTCAGAGGAATGTGAGGGTACAAAGGATTAGGTTACAGTGCTTGCGTTTGTTAGGGAAAGTCCCTGTTGTAGTTCTGTCCCACACCCCGGAGGTGTGCCATACACACTTACATCTGCCCACTAAGTGGGAGCTCCCAGTCTCCCTTCACTTTCTTCTCCCTTCTCCTCCCCTCCCCACCACCTTGAATTGAATGGCATTTTTCTCTTGTGCAGGTGTGTATTAGCTCCTCTGTTGGCTAACCTGGATGGAATTTGTGTCTGTTTTTAATTGTCTTACTGTGAGTAGTTTGTTCTAGGAAGAATTTATCTTATATTTACTCTCTACTCTCCCTACTTCTCTGTCTTTTGAAAATTTTCATAAGCCTGGTGTGGTGGCTCACACCTGTAATCCGAGCACTCTGGGAGGCCGAGGTGGTGGATTGCCTGAGCAAGAGCGAGACTCTGTCTCTAAAAATAGTTGGAAGTTGTGACGGGTGCCTGTGGTCCCAACTGCTTGAGAGGCTGAGGCAAGAGAATCACTAGAGCCCAAAAGCTTGAGGTTGCTGTGAGCTGTGATGCCCTGACACTCAACCCCAGGGTGGCTGAGTGAGACTCTGTCTCCAAAAATAAATAAATAAATTTATTAAGAATTTGCACTTTTTCTGTGATGTGGACCATAATCTCTTCTCATCCAAGATAGATTTGGTGCATTTTTATTCTTGGTTGGGTCTCCATTCTGCATTCATCTCGTTCTTTCTGACTTTGCTGCTATTAGGATTGGTTTCAAGGATCACTTGGCTTTTTGTTGAAACATCAAAAGGTATGAATAGCAAACACCAGGGAGATCTCTTCCTTCCTGCATGAACCTCCCCACCAGATGCTGCCTCATGCTGTGATGCTTAAAACAGTGTCATTATCCAAGGCTTAGAGGGACTCCAGGGGAAGTTGGTAGAAGAGAACATTTGTAGGAGGTTAGGACAGAATGGTTTCTTCATGTCTTCTGTCTTTGGGATGGTTGCAGAATACAGAGCTGTTTTCCTCTCAGTCTGAACACCTTCCCTTTCTTCTAACAGTGTCAAATCCCCAGTGAGGCTCAGAAGTTCATCAAATATGAATTTGTGTTTCCCTAAATCATTGGAGATTGGAAAAAGTATTAGTAGAAAACTCAGAGATTAAAAGATATAAAATCCAATATTAAACTTATTTGGTAGTTTCTTTTTAAGGTTACTTTTAGTTAAACGCTGAATTCATGACATGGAGAACTAGTATGTTTTCTCAGCAGAAATGAAAAATGACAAAGCTTGTAGGTGCTAGATGTAGGTTAATATTTATAGTTATTTCTTCACGCTTCCCTTTCCGTCCTGCTTGGCTTAATGTCCCTTGGTTCTCCCTCCACCCACCTTTCATCACATTGGTTTATAATACAATTTTTCTGCTTCTGGTATTTTATAGGGCAAGAGTTGGTGTAGCGACATCATTTGGGATAGAGTGACTTAGGGCAGGGTTTCCCAAATGCAGTTTCCACCTGCGTCAGGGTCACCTGGGCGTTTGTGGGAATGGAGGCTTCTGAAGGTCACGCCAGACCTTATACGTTCATCTGCAGGGAATGGGGTTGGGGGTCTGCATTTTTCTTTTTTTGAGACGCTGTTGCTCAGGTTAGAGTATCAGGGTGGCTTCATCATAGTTCACAACAACCTCAAACTCCTGGGCTCAAGTAGTCCTCCTGCCTCAGCCTCCCCTACCCACCAAGTAGCTGGGAATCACCAGGCAATCACCACAATGCCATCTAATTTTTCTGTTTTTAGTAGAGACGGGGTCTCGTTCTTGCTCAGTCTGGTCTCAGAACTCCTGAGCTCAAGGGATCCTCCCGTCTCTCAGAGTTCTAGGATTACAGGCTTGAGCCACCACTCCCAGCCAGGGGTCTGCATTTTAACATATCACTTGGGGAAACGTTGACGCACACTGGTCTGGGAATAACAGTCTCAAAAGGGAAGAGAACAGTGTCTATGGCTGATGCGCTCTCAGCTCCTGGCCTCCTGACTCCAGCTTAGACACACAGGATGGATGATGCCCTTTCTCTGGGCTAAGAAGGGAGAGAGGAAGAATATTGAGGGTTGTCATCTGCTTATGGGAAGAGGGGGAGTGTATGAAAAAAATAACTGTGCATCAGCCAGGTTTGGATAGAAAGCCTAATCAGTTTTAAAGAGCCAACTAAAGTTATACATTTTCTTTGTGGAGCCAATAGGCATGTTCATGTGAACTTCTCCAAGAGGAGAGAAAATGAATGGGGCAGCTATGCTTAGGGATAGACATGTTGGTCCTGGCAAAGTCATGGGAAACAAGGACCCCCCAGTGTTATTATAAACATTGCTGAACTTGGGTTGTTCTGAGGTACCATCTGACTAAGAAGGCTGGTGAAGCCAGGATGGGTAAGGTGGAAGGGACCAAGCGAAGGCACCACCTATAATAGGATAAAGGGCAGGATCTACCAGAATAAGGAAGTAGAGAAGAGGGTAAACAGAAAGCTATAGAGTCACAGGCTTGGAAGCCTTGATCTTAAAGGTGGAGTATTTCTGGTAGCGATAAAATCCTAGGTGTGGTGTCATTTGTGTGTGGTTGGAGTATAATGGAGGTAAAACATTTGCCTAGAGGAGGAGGTTTCTGAGCTGTGCCTTTGGGTGTTAACAAGGTCATGCGCCTTCTTGAAGCAGAGGTGGGCCTAGGAGGAACTTAGTCATTGAGGCCAGAAAAGAAATTCCTGGAAGGAAGTGAGTGGCAAGGTTGGGAGTGATAGATAGGAGGGAAGTCCTGGAACCCAGGTGATAGGACAGGATATGGCCTAGGAGAAAGGTTCACTTAGGACAATAATGACCTTCTCTTCTTTAATCCGTGAATCAAGGGAATTTGGGGACCAACTACCCCTGGAGTGGGTTTATGGAAAGTAGTGTTATGAACCAAAAGCCAAGATTCCATTATGACAAATAGGTGGAGAAAGTGTAAATAGAGTTAAGAAGGTGGGAGAATTACATTTTTATAACAGATCCTGAGTTCCAGAGGTACACTGGAAGGAATTAGGTCTGGAGGGTATGTAAGGAGGACTAGTGAGTAGGTCTGGGAGAGGCGGGTGACTGTAGATGAGTGTGCCCAGGGGCCACACTTCCTCCAGGGTTCAGTAGGAGACTGAATTCACTGCAAAGTGAGTTTGGATATATTTAACTGTGAGGGGGCCCATCAGAGATCTTCTGTTACTAACTTGTTACTAATTCATGCGATATGTACTTCTAGCAAGTGATTTTAAAACTGTGTGACCCAGAGTAAAGCAGTGTTATATCATGACCCCAGATGCCTGTGTGATAGTGTGCACAAGTGGGCGTATGTGTCTAGCTGAAGATTCACAAAGCAACACTTAAACTTTATGCAATACACTCTGACATTCACTCTTCTGTTCCAATTCATTTTTTAAGGAAGTGTTCGTTGTAATCAACTGTGTTGATTTCATGGCAGCCTGCAGTTGGAATCACATGCTTTATATGTCTTGAGCCTGTGTTAATAACACCTACAATCATGTACCGCATAGCGATGTTTTGATCAATAACAGATTCCATGTATGACAGTGGTCCCATGAGGTTATAAAGGAGCTGAAATATTTCTGCTGCCTAGTGATGTAGTAGCCATGGTAATATAGTGCAACATGTTACTCAGATGTCTTTGGTGATGCTGCTGTAAATAAACCAATCATATAAAAGTGTAGTACGTACAATTACATATGATAACATAATAATAAATGTCTATCCTACTGGCTTACGTATTATGCTTTTTACCATTATTTTTGGAGTGTACTACTTAGGAAAAAAGCAGGTCCTATAGGAGGTATCCCACAAGGCACTGTTGTCACGGGGATGACAGCTCCGTGCGTGTTACTGCTCGTGAAGATCTACACTCGTATTTGTGTGGATTCAGCCTCCTGCTGAACCCTGGTGGAGTCAGACCCAGGGCAATAGCACACACAGTCATCTGTCTCACTCAATGTGGTGGTAGAAGATAGTGATCCTGATGATCCTGACCCCGGGTAGGCCTAGGCTGACGTGCAGGCTTGTGCCTTAGCTTTTAGCAAAAGTTTAAAAAGTAAATGAAAAAAAAAATTAAAAATTTAAAGTAGATAAAATCTTACAGAATAAAGATAGAGAGACGATATCTTTGTGCAGCTGTGCAATGTGTTTGTGTTTAAGTTGTGCTATTACTAAAGTTTAAAAAAATGTTTATAAAGTAAAAAAATTACAGTCAGCGAAGGTTAATTTAATTTTTTTTTCCTTTTTTTTTTTTTGGGGACAGAGTCTCAAGCTGTTGCCCTGGTGATGTCACGGCTCACAGCACCCTCCAACTCTTGGGCTTAAGCGATTCTCTTGTCTCTGCCTCCCAAGTAGCTGGGATTACAGGCACCCGGCACAATGCCCCACTGTTTTTTGGTTATAGTTGTCATCGTTGTTTGGCAGGCCAGGGCTGGATTAGAACCCGCCAGCTCCTGGGTATGTGGTTGGTGCCCTACCCACTGAGCTACGAGCGCCGAGCCTTTTCCCCGCTTTTTTTTTTTTGAGACAGAGCCTCAAGCCATCACCCTGGGTAGAGTGCTATGGCATCACAGCTCACAGCAACCTCCAATTCCTGGGCTCAAGCGAGTCTCTTGCCTCCGCCTCCCAAGTAGCTGGGACTACAGGCGCCCGACACAACGCCCAGCCATTTTTTGGTTGCAGCCGTCATTGTTGTTTTGCGGGCCTGGGCTGGATTCGAACCCACCAGCTCAGGTGTATGTGGCTGGCGCCTTAGCCGCTTGAGCCACAGGCGCCGAGCCTGTTTTATCTTTCATACTATATTTTATTATCCCTTTCCTATGTTTAGATATATTTAGATACACAAATACTTGCCCTGTGTTACAGTTGCCTGCAGCATGGAGGACAGCAGTGTGCTATACAGGTTTGAAGCCTGGGGGCAAACCTACCATGCAGGACAGCCTGCCGCACCTCTAGGGTGTCCACACAAGGTGAAATCCAGAGTGGACTCCAATAAGGTGACAATCAGAAATCCCTCTACTCACTCCAGTGAGAATGGCTCTTATCAGCAATCTCCAAAACAGCAAGTGCCGGCAGGGATGTGGAGAGAAAGGAACACTTACATGCTGCAAACTAGTACAGCTTAAAATGGAGTGGGAGGGGAGGGAAGGGGGGAGGTTTGATAGAGGGAGGGTAAATGGTGGGACCACTATGGAGCATGTTGCAAGGGTACAAGTCAAATCTATCAAGTATAGAACATCAATGTCTTTTTTTTTTTTGCAGTTTTTGGCTGGGGCTGGGTTTGAACCTGCCACCTCTGGTATATGGGGCCGATGCCCTACTCCTTGAGCCATAGGTGCTACCCAGAACATAAATGTCTCAACACAATAATCAAGTAAATGAGGTGAAAGCCTTATTAATTAGTTTGATGTAAGCACTCCAAATTGTATTAAAAAGTCAACACATTGTACTCTACATATGCATAAATGTATTCATGATCTACGTGTATATAACTTAATAAAAGGGAAAAAATAGCAGACCTATCAAATGTCTCAATAAAATAAAATAAAACTGGTATAAACCCAAAGGAAAAAAGGTTGTTTTATAAAAAGTACACCTGCACTTGAATGTTTATAGTAGCACAATTTTCACATTTGCAAGATGTGGAAACAACCCAAGTGTCCACCGATACATGAGTGGATTAATAAAAGTGTGGTATATGCATATACTATAGGGTACTAAGCCATGAAAAAAAAGAAAGGTGATTTAGTATCATTTGTGACAACCTGGAGGGAACTGGAAACTATTCTTGTAAGTGAAATATAAGGACAGAGAAACAAACACATGTACTCAATACAAATTGGAACCAAAAAATAGCCAGGCATTGTGGCAGGTGCTTGTAGTCCCAGCTACTTGGGAGGCTGAGGCAGGAGAATCGCTTATGCCCAAGAGTTTGAGGTTGCTGTGAGCTGTGATACCACAGCACTCTACCAAGGGCGACAACTTGAGACTGACTATCTCCAAAAAGATAAATAAAAATAAAGGACTTAATGATGGACCATGGCAAGATTGGCCAACTCTTTTCAGACTCGGTGGAATTCAATTAGGATATGCCCACACTATCTAATTTTATAAGAGTGGTGCTGAAGGGGAGAGGAGGAAGGAGCTCCAGGGTCCCCTTCTTCTGGAAACAGAGTCTCTACTGTTAAAAAGGATAGGAAGAGGGCGGCGCCTGTGGCTCAGTGGGTAGGGCGCCGGCCCCATGTACTGAGGTTGGCAGGTTCAAACCCGGCCCCAGCCAAACTACAACAACAACAAAAAAATAGCAGGGCGTTGTGGCAGGCGCCTGTAGTCCCAGCTACTCAGGAGGCTGAAGCAAGAGAATCGTCTAAGCCCAGGAGTTGGAGGTTGCTGTGAGCTATGTGACGCCACGGCACTCTACTGAAGGTGATAAAGTGAGACTGTCTCTTAAAAAAAAAAAAAAAAAAGGAGAAAAAGGATAGGAAGGATACTCCCAGTAACATTTTCTAAATTTTACAAACAGGAAGCTCAAGTCTCAGTTATTCAGTATGTACACCTGCGGAAACAGTAAGACTACACAGCCTCTTGGTTATCAGGGCAGCAGCATCCAAATAAAATTATTGGGATCAATGTTGTGATTTGGCCGTGACTAAAAGTTATGGAAGTAACATGATGGTTTCGTTCTTCTCAAACAACGTACGAACCACAGTCGATTTCTCTTCCCTGGTCCCGGCTCTGTGAGCACCTTGGTGACCTTGAGCAGAGCACCGTCTCTGTGCCTTAGCCTCCAAGTTGGTGGCCGGGTCCAGGAATACCGTTCATGCCTACCTGGCAGCATCATGATGGGAAAAGTGGGCTGAGAATTAAGCAGTTAAGTTGTCCATTGTAAAGTGTGGAAACGGGACAAAATACCTCTTAAACTTCATTGTTTATTACAAAAAACATTTTCAGTAGTAGGAACAGCTGTGCATCAGGCAGCCCAGCTTAATTAGAGTCGAAGAATGTGCACCTTCAGCTGCTTTTTATTGATACTGTTTGCACATTTACCTCCTGCCTCACATAAATAGAGGCGGGGTAGGTTTATATAGGGAAGGATGAGTGTGTTGGAACAACGTAGGGGTAGAGTCTTCCTTCTGTAAACAATACTTTCAATACCAGGTACAAGCCCCTCTGTTATAGCACCAAGAGAGGCAGGAAATCGCTTCTTAAACCTGGAAATACACCTGTGGTTACACTTTTACAGGGCAAAACATCATTGGGGAAATACTGGAACCCATTTTGGCATAGCAGATTCAGCCTTTAAGTAGAATTCTTTTGGAAATTCCATCTCCTTCAGGAAGAAAAGTAGGTGGTTAAAAAGCGTTTACTCTTTAACTTGCCACCTTGGGCAGGGCTGACAGTCATCAGCTCTTACAGGTGACTTGGGCAGCAGGTAAACTGGGCTGCTTCTAGTTAAGTGCAAAAAAAGGCTGTGCGGGCGGCGCCTATGGCTCAAAGGAGTAGGGTGCCAGCCCCATATGCTGGAGGAGGTAGGTTCAAACCCAGCCCTGGCCAAAAACTGGAAAAAAAAAAAAAAAAGCTGCGGGTTTTCTCTTAGGCTACTTGGAGCCCTGTGGTAGGCTGCTACCTTCTTTGAAATAACTTTTCATATCGGCACTCCTCAGCTCCTGGACAAGTTGGGCTGTGTTGGTGCCTGTTCTTGCCATGTGGCAGTCTTAAAATTGTGTCCCTTCGTGGTGGGACTGAGCCCCCTCATCTTCTGCCGCGTGCCAACTGAGTGGATTTGGGGGATAGAGCGACAGTCCACATGGGCAGTTCCTTATCCTCTCAGAGGCATCCCTGGGAGGAGACACGGGATCAGAGAATGTCAAGGAAATAATAGCCTTTCCATCCTCCTGAGGAATCTTCCAGAATTTGGGTGTTGTGGGGATTTTACTTGAGTATTAGGGGCTGCAGTGTGGATGGCGGGGTTGGATGGCACCCTGCAAGGTGTCAGGCACCTGGGTTTATTGACGGCAGAGACTGTCTGGTTGCTCCCAGTTTCTTCTCCTGTCACTCACAGGACTTTTGGTTTCTAGCAGGTTCTTGGCAAAGGTGTAATGGATAAAGTGAATTCCTTCTTAGGCCCGAGATATTTCTTTTTTTTTTTTTTTGAGACAGAGCCTCAAGCAGTCACCCTGGATAGAGTACTGTGGCATCACAGCTCACAGCAAACCTCCAATTCCTGGGCTCAAGCAAGTCTCTTGCCTCCACCTTCCAGGTAGCTGGGACTACAGGCGCCCGCCACAACGCCCGGCCATTTTTTGGTTTCAGCTGTCATTGTTGTTTGGTGGGCCAGGCTGGATTCGAACCCACCAGCTCAGGTGTATGTGGCTGGCACCTTAGCCCATTGAGCCACAGGCGCTGAGCCCAGGCCCCAGATATTTCATTGGATAAATCTTGCTTTAAAACCTAAATGTGGCTGAGGCGGGAAGATTGCTTGCAGTCAGCAGTTCAAGACCAGCCTGTGCAAAAGCGAGACTCCATCTCTACAAAAAATAGAAAAATTAGCCAGTTGTGGTGTTGGAGACCTGTAGTCCCAGCTACTTGGGAGAGTGAGGGGAAAGGATCGCTTGAGACTAGGAGTTTGAGGTTGCTATGAGCTAAAATGATGCCACTGCATTCTGGCCAGCGTAACAGAGTGAGAGCCTATCTCAAAGTATAAAATGAGGCCTAAATTTAAGCTAAGCCTAAATTTTAAAGAACCCAAAATAGCACGTGTAGTCTTACGTAACGTTAACACTTATGGGAGTGGTTTCACCCGGGTGTCAACATTCTCAGGTTTATGGGAAAAATCGAGTCTAGCTGCCATTACAGATGCAGTGGGGCAGGTTGTGTCAGGCAGCCCCCCAGGTGAGGAGGGAGGTGTGAGTGCCAGGTGGTCTCTGCCTGATACTCTTTCCCATTCTGGATTCCATATGCTTGTCCCTCCTTTATGAAGACTTCTCTGCTCCATCCCGTAAAGCAGTTGCTAAATATACCAGACTTACGAAGTGCTTTTCTTCTTTCAAAATCATCTTTACATCTGCTTTCCGATTAGCACCCTGAGGTGGGGTGCTGATGGGCAAAGTGGCAGGAGAACTAAGGCAGTTTCCAGAGCTCAGGCACCAGATGATGGTGCTTCATAGATGAGGATTTTCTTTTTGAGACAGATTCTCACTTTGTCACCCTGGGTAGAGTGCCATAGCTCACAGCAACCTCCAGCTCTTGGGCTCAAGTGATTCTCTTGCCTGAGCCTCCCATGTAGCTGGGACTACAGGTGCCTGCCACAATGCCCGGCTAGTTTTAGAGACAGAGTTTCACTCTTGCTCAGGCTGGTGTAGAATCTGTGAGTTCGAGGCAATCCACCTGCCTTGGCCTCCCAGAGTGCTAGGATTACAGGCATAGGTGAGGATTTTTTTGTGGGTTATTTGGGACTCATCTGACATGTAAAGATGTATTAACAACATGCACTCAGTATGGTGAGGTATGCACTGTCAGTACTGGCCTTAGCTCTGAAATACTTTTTGCTTTATTGGTAGATTCTGATTTGCTGTGGTGTAGTGAGGAACAAATTAAACTATTGCAATTAAAATGTCACATTTTAATTGCAATAGTTATTAAAGAACTCTTAGAGTGTCCTTTGTTGTAGTAAAAACCAGCTAGTATTTGCATTTGCGTGGGTTAGTTCTTAAAGTCCTAAGTAGTGAGGAATGAATTTTTCTTGTTACATTTTATTTTATTTTTATTTTTATTTTATTGTCTTTATTATTAAATCATAGCTGTGTACAATAGTGCAATCAAGGGGTATAATGTGCTGGTTTCATATACAATCTGAACTATTTTCATCAAACTGATTAGCATAGCCTTCATGCCATTTTCTTAGTTATTGTATGAAGACATTTGTATTCTGCATTTAGTAAGGTTCGCCTGTACCCTTCTAAGATGTACCGTAGGTGTGGCCCCACCAATTACCCTCCCTCCACCCCAAGCTCCCCTCTCCCCTCCCTACCCTTGCCCCCCCTTTCCCCATATTCTTGTATTATAGTTGGGTTATACCATTCATACTACAGCTATAAATTAGCTTCATATTGGGCTGAGTACATTGGATACTTTTTCTTCCATTCTTGAGATACGTTGCTAAGAAGAATATGTTCCAGCTCCATCCATGTAAACATGAATCTTGTTACATTTTAATTGCAATAGTTATTAAAGAAATCTTAAGAGTGTCCTTTGTTGTAGTAAAAACCAGCTCGTATTCGCATTTGCGTGGGTTAGTTCTTAAAGTCCTAAGTGGGTCCCAGTTTTGATCGAAATCTCCTCTTGGTAGATGATAAGCCATATGTACGGGGGGCAGGGGAATCGGGCATTTGTATGGTCATAGGGAAATGGCCAGAGTTGGGTGTCAGAGCTGCTGTTTGAACTGTGGGCAGATCCCAGGGTGCTCTTGGCTGGGTGTTCTGACCGCGCCATGTATAGATGTGGCTCCGGCATGATAGTGGGGGTCTGACCTATTCTCTTTAGCTTCCAAGCAGGGGAATGGGTGATTGTCTCCAATTGTATTTTAGATATTTGACATGTTGAACGTCCATTATAACCCGAGTGTTAATTTTGAGCTTCTGAAGGCTCAGTAGGGAGGACTGAATGACTGTGAATGACTCTTGTACCTTTTCTGGCTTTAATTTTTGTAAAAACTTGGTCCTTTGTGTTTAGATTCACCTTTTTCTCCCCCTAAAAATCCAGCCAACGCTCAAGAGAGTTGCCATGGTAACTTTGTTGTAACTGAGAATGTGTCTTAAGGCAAAGAGCAATATGCTTGAATAGTAGATTTTATTTAAAATGTAGAGGAAGCATTAGCTTTGGTATAAAGATATTCGGCTGAACTTTTGATGAACAAAAGTTTTCAAGGATTGAAAATACAAAAGCTGGGCCGTGCCTGTGGCTTAGTCCTCCTGAGGAATCTTCTAGAATTTGGATGTTGTGGGGATTTTCCTGGAGTATTAGGGGCTGCAGTGTGGATGGCGGGGTTGGATGGCACCCTGCAAGGTGTCAGGCACCTGGGTTTATTGACGGCAGAGACTGTCTGGTTGCTCCCAGTTTCTTCTCCTGTCACTCATAGAACTTAGTGAGTAGGGCGCCGGCCCCATATAACGAGGGTGGAGGGTTCGAACCTGGCCCTGGCCAAAGTGCAACAACAACAAAAAATAGCCAGGCCCTGAAGCAGTGTATTCGAAACGTAGGAGTGTCCATTACTTTTCAAAATTCAGAATGAAGGAGCCATAGTGGGAAGCGGGGACTCAGGATAGAGAGTAACCTGTACCAAGGTCAAGCTGGAAAGGAGTTTAGGGCTTAGTGGAGTTGCAAGGAGGTAGGAGCTTGGCCTCACATCTGGGGGTCACCTTGACTTCTCTATCCATGAGAAGACCTCCAGTGAGTTTCTCATCCTTGGCTTTCTTGGAGAATAACGCCGAAGTCATAGCATAGGACTGCTGTGAGAAATGGATATAATAATGTACATGAAAACCGTTTCAGTAGGGTGCACACGGTTTCCTTAGGGACTTGGTGACTAAAGGTTGTCAGTTCCTAATCCCCATTTAAATTACTAAAAATGTGAGATGATTCTCATTAGTTATTAGTTTACTGTTTTTGCTGTCAATGTATCCATGACACTTGTCTCTAAGTGTCAAATCACAGCTAAGGTCAAATCTATCTTCTTTTAGAGATTAAATATTGTTTTTTAAAAAAAGAATTATTGTGTTTTTCCCTGATGTTATCAATTTATAATGAATGTCTATCTATTAAGATTACCTATGGCAGCAGTATAGGGCAGTTATTTCTAACTGGTGTGCCTCGAAAATTTTAAAGACCATTAATTAAATTATTTTCAAAAAAATTTCAACACCCAGTAAGTATATTCTTTTTTTAACTCTTTTTTTAGGTCAGTATAATTTAAATGTGTCGCACTTAAAGAAGTTTAACTGTAGGTTCAAGTGTGGCATGAGATAAAAAAAGGTTGAAAAACACTGGTCTAGGGTATAAGTTTTATAAGTGCCCTACAAAAGATTCTGTGCTTCTGAATAACAATAAACTACAAGGTCAGCATTCTAGAATAAAATTCTTCTGGTCTGAAAACATCTCATTCTGGGTAAAGGGCAGAGGAACTGTGATTGAATAATTCATCGTTCTGGAATCCATCCTGTTAAATGAAAGTCACTTCTTTAAACAATTTGATGAGGTTTTGCTTCAATATGGAAGATGTGAAGGTACAAGGTACTTATTGCCTCAAGGAAAGGTCGTTGGTTTGTTCTTTCCCTGTAATTGCCAGACTAACCCACCAGCTTCTGTTAGTAAGGTTAGCCATCTGTTAGCACCAAAAAAAACGAGGCAGAAATCTCTCCTTTCAGATTTGTGTGATGTGGGAGTTTGTAACGCACAATGAGAGCTAATGAATATCATACCTTGAAAGGCCAAGCACCCAGCTCGGTTTTCATACCCATTGTTATATATCCAGTCCCCACAGTAGCCTTATGATACAGGCTTTGCTCCCTTTCAGGTAGGACGCCAGAAGGAAGAGATTCAGTATTTGTTTAAGGTCATATAACTGGACTAGGGGGACCCCAGATATTGAGGACTAGCTTCCTGCATCCCACTGTGTTAAATGCCTTTCCCACTTGGACCTGACACAGTGGGTTTTGTCCCCCCTCTCTCCATGCCTCTTAGTGGTGGGGTTGCAAGGACCCCCAGGTAAACTGGCCTAGGGATGAGTGTCTGGAGGTGGCGTCCCTGGTGGGAGCAGGACGGCCCCTGTGCTCCAGACACTGGCATACCATCTTTGCAGCACGTGGCTCCTGGGGCTGCTTTTCCTGGTTTATTTAAACCACATAGTTTTGTCTTTGTTTCCTGTCACGTCTTAGTCCAAGAAATAACTTTTTGTAGGAAAACCAGCCCAAGAAATAACTTTTTGTGGGCAAACTTCTTTTGCTGGTTAAGATGTCTTTTCACCTTTCCCTCTGATTTCTTCCACGTGCATGTTTTAAAGATAATCATCTATCCTGATAAAATCTGAATTAAAGCACTTATTTTCACGAGGATTATTTCCGATACCTATTTCTTATTTCCCTCATCACCCCTACCTCTGTGTACACACTCCTCGTACACACTGCACGTATATACTCACCACTCACCCTCAAGATGAGTCACTTTAAGATGGGACTTCGTAGCTGCTGACACGCTGTGTGCAGAGAGCTATTTCCTTGAATGTGCTCGTTGGAAAGAACAATTCACTGTAAGCAGTGTTTTTTCATTGAAATGTAAACCGCCTTGTACCATGCTCATTCTTTCAGACTTCACAGGAGGAAGACAGGTTTTATGTTACAAGCATTGAGAGAGAAAACTTTCTCCTGGTATTTCTTTTTCTTTTTTTTTTTTTTTTTTGAGACAGAGCCCCAAGCTGTCACCCTGGATAGAGTGCTATGACATCACAGCTCACAGCAACCTCCAATTCCTGGGCTCAAGCGAGTCTCTTGCCTCCGCCTCCCAAGTAGCTGGGACTGCAGGCGCCCGCCACAACGCCTGGCTATTTTTTGGTTGCAGCCGTCATTGTTGTTTGGCGGCCCGGGATTGAGGATGATTTGTTTAGGAGTTTAGGTATCTCACAAAACTATACAATTCTCAGGAATTTTACCAATATGAGATTGCTAGTAATTTGGGGAAGGGAATGTAACTTTGTGTCTGGATTTCATTCCTAAATTAATAAGCTGCCATCATCCTAGAATGCCAGTTTTTTTCCAGCTGTTTCCTTATCCATCTATGAACTGCCCTAAGGCATTTATCAAATAGTGATTTAAATCTTTAAATCTAAAAATAAAGCCAATGTCCTGTATTTGGAGTGCTTTCAGAGAGCCTTAGGCTTTATGAGCAGTGAGGTGGATGTGAAAGGGATGAAAGATTCAACAATAACTACATAACACCTGGAGGTCCCACTTAAGTGGGACGGCCTGGCAAGAAATGTGGCCTAAAATGTAATGGTGGCTTGTAAGGAAAAAGCTATTTTATTGTTATTGTTAAAATAGCCATTGAGGTACTGTATATATTATAGGTCCTTTTAACATTTTTCAACTGAATGCTACTTCATGCCTATTCTGACTTTGAAACGTGACCATTAACATTTTAAAAATACTATGGAACCTGCATGGCAGAATGTATTTACACTGAGCAGATTTATTAAGCCTACCGGCCAAAGGGCTTGAACAATTGTGAGCATTTTTCTGTAAATAATGCAAGTTCAAAGGTTCCTTAGAATCCCTGAAAGGAAAAAAGGCCAGTAAAACAAATATAACATTTAGAATATATAGCATCTCTCTCTCATTCTCTCTCCTTTTTTCTTTTTTTTAAGACTGTAGGTTTATCACTTGGAAATTTTCAGTGGCATTATTGTGTGTTTACATAGCGACGAGTGTGATATAATTAGTGTGTGCTTTAAAATC
The DNA here is from genome assembly GCA_963574655.1 of Perodicticus potto. Classification (NCBI taxonomy): domain Eukaryota; kingdom Metazoa; phylum Chordata; class Mammalia; order Primates; family Lorisidae; genus Perodicticus; species Perodicticus potto. The sequence goes on from CAUYRH010054553.1 coordinate 30,946, forward strand.
CGCTCACTTCCTCTACTTGGAAGATTGCCTTCTCTCTCACGTGTTATCCTTGCTGTGTTTTATGTCATGTTTGCACAAATACGATGAAATTATTCACGCTATTTTTCTATTCACGTTATTCCTACTGCTTGTCTGAACAGTTCGCACTGGCTTTGTATGTGAGTTTTGATTGTTTGCTAAATCTCGAAAAAAATCTCCTTAGATGGAATATGAGGGCAAGACTAGAAAGATGCCTTTTCTTCTCATACCTCATTAATGAAACAGTGTGAAACAATACCATTTAATAGGTGTTTGTTTGACTTGTGCTAAATAGCGTAGTAACAATTTCCCAGGGCTTTTCATCTGTGGGCCGTGATGTGCAAGATTCCTTTCCATGTCTCTTGCCTTAACTTTATTCTTTTCTAGACACGTATTTTGGCCTTTGACAATTGTTCTTTCCTCCGTCTTCCTCTTCCGCGTGCCTCCCACCTGCTAGGAACGTGCTGACTTCCTGCGTTGCAAGCCCTTCCTCTTTTTTGCTTGAGTGACATGTCCTTCAGGACATCTGCATTGTGCCTTCACCTTCAGAAGTTCTCCCTGATGTCCGCTCCCTACTTCCCACAGCTCTGCACACCCAGAGTTACTGACCTGCCTCCCCTTAGCACCTAATCTACCTTTCTTATCACTTACCCTGGGAAGTCATCGTTGGTTTGCTCATCCGTCATCTTCAGTGACATTGCAAAGTCTGAAGGAAGACACGGCCCTAATCTTAGCTTAGTAATGATCTCATAAGGGCAGGCCATCAGTAAATATTGATGAACTCTATGAATCTGTCGAGGCTGAGAAAAGGGATTCGAAGAAGTTCGAGATGTTGTTTGGCCCCATTAGTTCTTACAAAGGTTGGGAAATCAGGCGTTGCTGTGCTAGTAAACCTGGGAGGTATCAAGGGGGTCCGAGGGTAGTATGTGCCTGTGAACTGTGCTCAGGCCCTGCTGTCCCCCGAGCATGAGGTGTGGGAGTGGCTCTTGCCCCTTGTCTCTGGGGTCAGGCTGGGAGAGGTAGAAGCCAGAATGAAAGGGTGGCATTAGCATATTGCTTGGGATGAATAGGATTTCTATAAGCTGGGAGGAAGGGAAAGGAAAAGATTAGCACTCAGAAGAGGTGAGGTATTTGGGCAAAAGGTTGGAGCAGAAGTTTCCTGTACTGGACTTAGCAGTGGGAAGGAAGGCAGGATGGTATCAGAGAAGCCAGGTATGGAGAGGCTGACTGCTGGGCTAAGACATTCTTCTGACATGCAGAAGACTGAGGAAGGTTTTGCACCTCTGAGTGGATGGAATCAAACTGAGCTCTGGTGATTAGGGGAGGAAGGCTGGGCAGGGAAGAAGGCGCTGCCGTAGGTCGGCAGGAAGCACCCTACCCTGGCACATAGTCCGCTGTTCACTCATTCAGCAAAGTTGAGTCCTCTGTACCAGGCAGTGGGGGGGGGGTCTAAGGTAGGTAAAGGAGTGTCCCATTAGGAGTAAAGTACATGAAAATGAAATCTCAGTTGCCACGTGTGTAGTGAGACAACTGAAACCTGCAGGAAAGTCCATGGGTGGCGACAGTGTTAGCTAACTGGTAGGAGCTGCAGCAGGATCGCAGGATCTCAGATCTGGGCTTTGTTCACAGTGCAATGAACAAAGCCCTCTGTGTGCCGCGACGGGAGCTTGGCCAGGAGTCTTCCTGATGCTGTCGGCTTTAGTCTCTTTTGAATTCTTTTAACTTCTTCCCTTGTTCCCCACCTTACGCTAGTCTCATCAGAGCAGCCAGGGTGATCTTTTAAATCCTAAGTTAGATCAAAGCCCCATGCAGAGTAAGACCCAAGTCCTCACTGTCCCCCGGGCTCATCTCCTCCTGCTCTGCCTGGCTGCCCTGCTGTTCCTCACACCTCTGCAAGGCTTCTCTTGGGCCTTTTCCTTTCCCTTGCATGTCCTCATGTCTAATTTCTCACCTCTTTGAATTCTATGGAGATGTCAACCAACCACCCTGTTAAAGGTTATGACCTGTCCCCAGCCTGGTTCTCCTGAATGTGCTGACCTGGCCCACCAGTTACTTCCCATGATGCCGATCACCTTCTGACAGGAGATGTCACCCACTGTTCTTGTTGGACCTCCACTCGTCCCCCACCTTCACTCTGTAAGTTTGCTCTTTAAAGCTGGGATCTGTGTCTCTTTCATTCTCTGATTCATCAAATGCCTGGAACAGTGCCTAGTACAAAATAGAAGCTCAATAAGTATTATTTGTTGAATGAATTATGATTTGCTATTACTCATAAGGCCTGGTTAACTTTTTTTCCCCACCTGCCAAGTGGATTTTGGTTAGGAGGAGGTACAGTAGATCCTGTCATGATCTATATTCCAAGAACAGTCATCTCTGGGTATCTATGGGGAACTTGTGCCCCAGTTGATATGAAAATCTGCAGATACTCAAGTCCCTGATATAAATGGCTTAGGATTTGCATAAATAACCTATGAACAGCCTCCCATATACTTTAAATCATCTTTAGAACAATATCTGATACAACATAAATGCTATGTAAATAGTTGTTAAACTGTACTGTTGCTTAATTTGTATTTCTATTATTATTTTTTATTGATCTTTTGTACCCTAAATATTTTTATTTATTT
>CAUYRH010054556.1:0-24305 GCA_963574655.1 Perodicticus potto
GAGAGAACAGCAAGTCATCCCAATTGCAGCTTAAAGGCTGGAAGAAAAGTTTGGTAACCGGCTTTCCAGACACCCCCTGTATAGTTATGGATTTGGGAGAAAAAAGACCAGGGTTAGAGAGCAGTACAGAAAAGGTTGCTCCAGTGTCCAAAAGAAATTTTATCTCCTGGTGCTCCACTATTAGGCAAACCTTGGGCTCTTTGCGGGGTGATGACACAAGCTGAAGCCATGAGAATTTGCCCCAGGCACCCTCAGTCCAGTTTGGGCTCCGATGGGGTCACTTTCCCAGGAGGCCTTCACCTCCGGGGACAGGCCACTGCACCAGAATGTTTATTGTAGCCCAATTCATAATAGCCAAGACACAGAAACAGCCCCAGTGCCCATTGACCCATGAATGGATTAATAAATTGTGGTATATGTACACCATGGAATACTATGCAGTCATAAAAAAAATGGAGACTTCACATCTTTTATGTTTTCCTGGATGGAGTTGGAACTACTCTTCTTAGTAAAGTATCTCAAGAATGGAAAAAAAAGTATCTAATATACTCAATACTACTAGGAAACCAATATATAACCACCTACACACTCATACAAATGGCAAAACATAACTATAGTCCCGAAAATAGAAGAGGAGAGGGAGGGAAGAGGAGGGGGGACATGGGAGGAAAGAGGGTATTTTGGGGGACCTCATCTAATTTACATGATGCAGTGGTACATTTCAAAACTGTTAAAAAATGAATATAATTGTGATGGATTGATGGATGTGTTACTAAGTTCAACGTAAGCATTTCACATTGTTTATTGAAGCACTTCCCTGTACCCCATAAATGCATCAATGTACAAAGTTATGGTTTAATAAAAAATAATTAAAAAGAAAAAAAAAGAAGGAGGAAGAAGGGGATGAGCAAAATCCCACCTAATGTTTACAATGAACACTGAAGAGCATGTTTATAGCCCTGACTCAAGCCATGTGTCAAAACCATTTGGACTCCTTTAATATTTTGAAATTAAAAAAAGGAGATGTAACACTTCATTTTGAGTTATGAGAAAATATTAATATATGCAAACACATTATAATCTACAAATATTTACAAAATAATTCTTCTTGCCAGAATGATTTGAAGATAAATAATATTATTAAGCAACTAACATAGCCAGGCAAATAGTAAATATTCAAAAAGTGTCAATTTCTTTCCTTGTTGGCTACTTTTGATTAATGGAAGAGGCTTGCAAAGGAGATTCTTGAGGTTCTGATCCCAGTTTTCCATTGAGATTCATCTGCTTTCCTTTATTCCTTGGGTTAAGAACCCCCAAATTAATCCCAGACCAATCCTTCTGTGTGCTATGCAAAAAAGTGTATCTTTAATCATATTCATCCTTGTCTTTGTGGTTCAACTCTGATCACATTAGCAGATGTGAAGTTATAGTGCTTGTCTGGAATGGAGAAAAGTGGATGAGTGTACAAGTCAGGGCTTGGCAATGAGTGTTGGGAAGTTTGCATGAGGCAGACTAGCTGGGAATCCTGAAAAGCAGGTATCTTTGCAAAGATGTGGCCTGGTGTGGTGGTAGCGGTGATGAAATGGGGTGCTCCAGAAGAACATAGGCCATAGTCTTTAGTGAGAAAAAGGAAGCTATGTGTATCTGCAAAGAATCCATCCCACAGCCAGTGACTACTGTTTGCTCCCAGAGAATATCTGGGAAATTATTGTGTTCTCATCACTTATCCCTGCAAACTGCCCACACAATGCTCAGATACTTTGAAATGAAATTGGTTGCTTCAGTTGATGACTTAGATATAAGGAAGATGTGTCTCCTGCTCATTAGGGATCGACTGTTTGGATGAACAGAGGTTTCTTTGGGATAGGCTCTTCATATTTGCCACGTACGCTTGTGGACAGCTGTGCTTTCTGTTGTCATCATTGCCAATATTACCATTGTAATTGTCATTAACAGGAAATATCTATTAAGTACTATCCAAGGTGTTGTGCAAAGTAAAATTTGAGTAAAACAGAATATGTGAAGGCAATGGTCCAGGCTAATTGCCTTTTTATTCCTAGAGCCTAGCACAGTAGCTATGACATGGTAGAGGCATCGTAAGTTGCTGAGTGAGGACAAGAACAGATCAGTAAGATAGCTGCAGTAGCTGACGAGCAACATTTTCCATATCCATTTTTTCCTTTCTTTTTATCAAGCCACCTCCCTAGCACCTCCTACCCGACATCTGAACGAACTCTGTTTTTCTTTAGTTGGAAAAAGGAGTGTTTCATATCTTAATGCCATTACTTGGACCTATTAAAGTGAACACAGGCTATAGAGCTGCTGTAACATTGTGATTTTTGGCTGCCTTGGAATTTAAAGGAAGAATTCTTTCTAATACTAGAAATAGATCAATATCCGGCTCCTGTTCTTTCTCTGTGCCCAGAACACCCACTGAAGTCAGGAGGGGCTGGGACTGTGTGGGAACAGTGGAATGGGGGCCTTTGTCTGTTAATTTGAATTTCGTTCTGTCATTTCTCTCCGAAGGTGATTCTGAAAAATGAAAGCATTTATAGGGCTATTAATAACCATATTCCTCCCCTAATCATCATGATTAAGTCGTTGGAACTGCCAGGTGCCTGTAGCTTCCATCACAAAGCCCTGAACAATTTTGCTTTACCGTTTGACGACACCGAGATGCTTTAACTATGCCAGAGGAGTTGCTGCTGGTTTTCCCTTCTCCTGTCAGTCGATTTAAATTCATACTGAAAACAGAGAGTAAAGTTTAAAATAATATTCTAAATCATAAAAGTCACTCTTGAGTTAAGAAACAATAAGTCATCTTTCCTTTTATTAGACTATTCCCAAGGAAGGTTTTATGGGTCAAAATGTCACAGCTGGTTTTTTCCCACGTTTTCTCTTTTTCCATCCTGCATGTGTCATGATCTGATCATTCAGTGCAGGCTACAATTCATTCTCCCCATTGTACCTACTGCAAAAATGGTTTTGCTTAGATACGGCTGAATTTTAATTTTTGGCCGATGTAATTCTTTTCTGTTTGTTTGAGACAGGGTTCTGCTCATGCTAGAGTGCAGTGGCGTAATCATAACTCACTGCAAACTCCAACTCCTGGGCTCAAGTGATCCTCCTGCCTCAGCCTCCCAAGTAGCTGGTACTACAATAGTGTACCATTATATCTGGCTGATTTTTCTATATTTTATTTTCTTTTATATCCTACTCAAATATGCTTGGGTCTCAATAATTCTAAAAGTTCAGGAAATAGAATTCATTTTCTTTTATAAAGACATTATCTGTTTCTCTTTCATCTAGGGTTAGTCTATCTAATTTCAATTGGTCAAACTGCTATTAGGTCCCTGTCACCTTAGGTTGGGTAAAATATAGAGAACTAGTTCAGAAACTCTGTGGAGAACTCTATTTGTCAAATTCTGAATACCAGATCTTGGCTTGGTTTAAGGCTTTAAGACACACACATATAAAAATATATATATGAGGTCAGACAACTAAGTTCATGAACTCATACTAGAAAAAGTGCTGCATGCATACCTCATTACTGAATATAACTACAGTCATCTTTATTTTCTTTATTTTAATTTTAATTTTAATTAAATTAATTTAATTTAATTTTAATTTTAATTTTATTGAGACTGAGTCTCACTGTGTTGCCCTCTGTAGAGTGCAGTGGCATCATAGCTCACAGCAACCTCAAACTCTTGGGCGTAAGCTATTCTCTTGCCTCACCCTTGCAAGTAGCTGGGACTATAGTCCCATGCCACAATGCCTGGCTATTTTTTTTATTGCAGTTATCATTGTTGTTTAGCTGGACGGGTCTGAGTTCGAACCTGCCACCCTTGGTATATGTGGCTGGCGCTGTAACCACTGTGCTAAGGCACCGAGCCTATAGTGACCTTTAAATAACTCCCCCTGGGGAGCTGTGTACCAACATCAGTGCCTAGTCTACTCTTCAAAGCAATTTTGGAACTCTTTCTGGAATGGTAATTAGAGCTGTCATCAAAGGAGGCCAATTAAATTCACAAACACATCCTAGAAAAGTGCTTTGTGTGTATATATATACACATACAAACATTTGTTATTGTTAGACAAATTGCTTTGTCTCAAAGTTATAACCAGTACATGGTTACTATAATACATTTGTAAAATATTGAAAAATAATAGAAAGAGGAAAAAATTACTGTGATTCTATTTAAATACAATGACTGACTTGGGGCTATTTCCTTCTGATGTTCATTTTTATGTAATGCTGCTTGCTTCACATATTATAGTATTGCACCCTAGTTTTTATCCCTTACTATGATAATGTAAACATTTTCCCATTTCACCATGAACTCTTTTTGAATAACATGTTTGATGGTTGCATACCATTCCATGGAGTGCTGCAACCCTTCAGATAAGGCGTAACTTTGGATGGAAGAGACAACGTACACATAGAGCAAGCTTAGTCTATGTTCCCAAATTAATGCAAGAATGTAAAATATTTCAGGCAGCAAGTTGTCCTCAGGGTAGGAACAGATGTACAGTATGACTTCTCTTGCTCTATGCTGATCCTGGTGAGATGCATGGGTGCAGATGATACTCTTCCTAGTGGGTCTCTGCATCTGGAAAGCTACACAACCCTTTACCATCCTTGGGTATCCTTCACATGAGAATTTACACCAGGAGAATTTACACCCACAAACCATCCACTTTTGTTGATGATAATTTGAACTTTCCTGGAACCAAAATCAGTAAAGAGTAAGTGACCTTCTTTTCTTGGAGGATTTCAGGTATCAATTTATTGCCTTGCAGCTGCAAATTCACTCTTCATTGCCTGCTCTGAGAAAATGGATATAGGCCCTTTAAATAATATTTTTCTTTGCCTGGTAGCAACATGTTAACCTTTGACAGTAGAGGGCGCTTGAGAGACACTGCACGAAGAAAGGTTTTCCTTCCGAGTCTGACCTGATCTCTAGATCTCTTCTCAAGGGCGTGTGTCTTCTGCAGCACCTGGCTCCAGCCATGCATGGCGGTCAGCAGCACCAGTGGCCCACAACTTTCTCTTTCACCTTGTTGTGGATGATTTTGTAATGGAATGCTGTAGTGGAACATTTCCCTATGAACAGTTTTCCTGACACCCTAAAGAGTGGATTTCCAGCAAGTTTGGTCAATACAATACACAGCAATTCCTCTGCCATTCCCTGAGACCCTGGCTGTGCCCTTTCTAGTGAGGTCTGAATTTGAGCCCTGGGTTGGGGCATCCTTTAGGTGCTGTATCTCAGCCCTGGGAGCAATGGTTGCTTCTTATTCCCATATCCTGTAGTGTTTTCTTTACTTCCTAGTAGCCAATTCTTTGTTACCCCAATCTACTGTTGTAGCTGGTAGTTCTTTATATTAAATGTTCTTGTTCAAATCACTATGTGTCTTCTTCTCTTGATTGGACCCAGACTGATAAATGGGAGGAAAGCCTAGTGAAAGTTCAGGTATGTCTGTCTCTAGCTTTCTAGCCTGATGGGACAGCCACTCCCTTTGTAGTCTACTCCCTGATGCTTAGCTTTTCTGAGCTCCAAATTCCTCATCTACAAAATAGTATTAATAATAGGACCTGTCTCATGGAATTCTTGTGAGGGTTAAAAGAAATAATACACATAACTATTTCAAACAGTACTTGGCACATAGTAAGTACTCAATAATTATCTGTCATCACTATAGTTTAATCTGAGAGAATTTGACATTGAATTTGGTTGGAGGGCTGCAAATATAAACCCAAACCCTGGTTAGTGCCTGCAGTTCAGTGGCTAGAACCCGGAGCTGGCAGGTTTGAACCTGGCCCGGGGCCTGCCCAACAATTATGACAACTACAACCAAAAAATAGCCGGGTGTTGTGGTGAGCACCTATAGTCCCAGCTACTTGGGAGGCTGAGGCAAGAGAATTGCTTGAGGCTGAGAGTTTGAGGTTGCTGTGAGCTGTCACAGCACGGCACTCTACTGAGGGCAACATAGTGAGACTCTGTCTCAAAAAAATTAAATGAAATAAATAAATAAACCCAAACCCTGACACTAACATATACTGCAGTTGACTTAACCATTCCTATATGACAGGCATTTTATTTGCTTTTAATATTTTACTATAATAAACAATGCCATGATGAACATCTTTGTGTACTTAGATATTTTATTCATGCAGGAGAGGGAAAGTCACTCATCCTTAAGGAGGTGCTTCATTAACAGGTAAGATTTTGACCTGACACAATAAAGCAAGTAGAATTATAAAGTATAGAATAAATCATGATGAGAATTTCAGTGAGTTTCAGATTTTTCCAACGTCTCAAGAAGCTTTTTCTGAGTGCTCTTTGATGTGTGACAAAACTAAGTTTTTCTTTTTGAGGAAATATCAATATCTGATACAAGGTCACCTTGTCATAGTTCTAAGGATGTTCTTTGGCTCTAAGTTAGGCACCTGAGAGGTGGCCATTGTGAATTAATTAGTCAATCAAGTTAAACAATATTTATGAAAATGGCAAATGGCTTAGAAACTAAACTATTTGAGATAGAATTTCAGGAGTGATTTAATATTATAGTTTTATGACCTTGGGAAAGTTATTTTAATCTTATGAGTTAAGCAATTATTTGGGCTTCTTTGAGACTCAGTTTTCTCATAAGTATAATGGAAATAATCATGCTCATATTAATTCACTAATTCATTTATGTAATAATTATATATTGAGTTTCTACTATGAGACAGATACTCTTCTGGGATCTTGAGGCGCATGAGTGAAAAAAAAAAAAGAATAGTTAGGGTAAGTCTCATTGGGGTAACACTTGAACAGAGACTTGGAAAAGGTAAGACAGTTACCCGTGCAGCTGTATGGGGAGAAGTGTCCCAGGCAGATAGAAGTGAGCAGAAGGGCCTAAGGCAGGACCTTCATGGGCACGTTTTAGGAATAGCAAGGACAGCACAGTTGAAGTAGAGTGAGTGAGGGGGAAAATGGCAGGAGACAAAGTCAGCGAGGTAATAAGTCCCATATAATGTTGGATCTTCTAGGCCACTGTCAGAACTTTGGGTTTTACTCTGAGGTGTTTGAGCAGAGGAAGGGCATGATTAGACTTACATTGTATCAGAATCACTCTGAGTCCTGAGTGAGGATAAACTCCAGGGCAGACGTGATATTGCCACCCCCTTTTCTTCCTGTTCCCTTACAACTGGAGGAAACAACTGGCAGCTGAGGCAGTAAGAGAGCTTGGAGGGCCACACAGAAGGATGGGCTATGAGGAGAGAGCTTCAGCCAGCAGCCTAGGGTCCTGAAGAAAGGGGGAGGAATGGAGGAGGTAGGTGGAAGAGACAGCCAGCATGCGGAGAGTTGAACATATTGAGAAAATCAGTAAATTGTGTGTCAAGTACACAAAAGATAAGAAAGACTGAGGGACTGAACTGCTCCAGGTAAAAGGACACTGAAGAGAAATGGTAGCTAACTGTGTCATATTCTTGAAAAAATCCTAGACCACAGAGGAAAAAGAGACATTTTTGGTACAATTAATGAAATCTTAATGGTATTACTTGGAGGTATATCTATATTGGTTTCCGATTTGAAGAGATATATAGGAGAGTGTTCTTATTTTTGGAAAATACACATTGGAGAGTTCTTTGGAGTAATAAGATTTACACTTGACAGGCTCAGATTATGTGTTTAAAATTATTTCATAATAATTTTATTTTTATTTTTATTTTTTTGAAACAGTCTCAAGTTATCTCCCTGGGTAGAGTGCTATGGCATAACAACTCACAGCAACCTCCAACTCTTGGGCTTAAGCGATTCTCTTGCCTCAGCCCCCCAAGTAGCTGCGACTACTGGTGCCTGCCACAATACCTGGCTATTTTTTTTTTTTTTGTAGTTGTCATCATTGTTTTTTGTGGGCCCAGGCTGGATTTGAACCCGCCACCTCCAGTGTATGTGGCTGGCGCTCTAGCCACTTGAGCTATGGGCACTGAGCCAGAATAATTTTTATTTTTAAAAGAAGGCTATTAGAGGTGAGAGGTGATGATGTCTTAGATCAGGGAGGTAACATACAGTGGTAGGAAATGGTCAGACTCTGGTTATAATTTTGAAGATAGAACCAGTAAGATTTCTTTTATGAATTGGATATAAGCTATGAAAGAAAAATGGGATTCAGGAATGACTTCGAGGTTTTGCCCTGAGCACCTGACACCATAAACTAATGTGCAAACTGTGGGTAGGGCAGGGGTTTTTGAAACAAGTGTTCCACAGTGGGTGAGTGGAGTTTGAGGTAGTCATTGACATCCTGATGAAGATGTCAAGTGGGCAGTTAGAGACCAGAATCAGAAGTCCAGGAAGGGATTTGGACTGAAGGTATAAATTTGGGAGTTGTCTAGAAGCAGATGGTATGTGTAGTCAGGAGGGAGGAGATCACCAAGGAAGGGAATGCAGATATAACAGAGAAGAGGACATTCTCTCGGACCGCTCAGGAAAGTTTTTGTTTAGCCTAGGTAAACCCGCTAAAAACTTACTGAAAAATATCAGCCATGTAAAAATCCGTAAGTAAAATCCCGACATACTTTGTCCTCAAAGAGGTACAGTTTGACACATGAAAGGAGGATTAATAGCATAAAAGACAATAATACTATAAATATTAACATTTACATTGTATTTGCTGTCAGGTACAATAGTAAATTACTTATGTAGATTATCATATTTAATCTTCATCTCAACCTTATGAGGGAGGTAATGTCATTTCTATTTTTATATGAGGAAATTGAGGCTTAGAAGCTTTAAAGAATTTGTTCAAGGTCTCATAGCTATTAAATAGTGAGACTGGGGCTCATCTCCTTCTGATCCATGTATATAAATTTCCATTTCGATGGCTGTGCTATCCTGCCTCAAGTACTAGACAAGGACAAAAAGGACCCTGTCATGGGGCTCTAAATTACTCATGACTGGTTAAAACATATTCACACACACACAATATCTGTAGCTGAAGACTTAGAAGATTTGAAGAAATTCCAGGCTTGAGTGCCTCTCACTTATTGGGGTGAAATCCCTTTGAGAGAGGTCCCAGATACTTTGGTGTGACAGAGGAATTGCTTACAGGGGAGTGAACTGATGTTTCCAAGGACCACAGTCTAACAATAAGCAGTAGAAAGGGTATCCCAGGCTCCAAAGAGAAACAACAGCTCCTGGTTTATGAACACAACGAACCCTGTGTTTTTAAGAGCTCTGACTTTCCTGAAATATCCTTCTTTTGGCTTACTGTTATTTGCCACTTTTACAAGCTACTGAACCACATCACTGGTGTGAACAGTTTCAAAGCTTACATATTTCTTCTTGTAATCAGTTTAGTCGATCTTGTAACTATAAAGAGTGAGATGGTAAATCCTGAGCTCCCATTCTGAGTCAGAATTTATGACAAGAACAACGTGCTTGTGCCCAAACAGAACCATGCATGTATGGTAATATGGCACTTGAAATTTATGTACTTCCTTTTATCCAAGGAACAGAAAGTGCTTCTATAAAATGGATTAAGAGCCAACTGTCTACAGCAGGCAATGAGAACAGTTCAAAATAGGACTGCTGGGGGGAATCATTTAATTTCTGCAAGGCCAGGGTTCACACTAAACAACCATGTGTCCCAATGTTTTACAGAAGTAGTTCCAGGAGACCACTGCCATTTCACCCCTGCTCAACAGTGATGAATTTAACTGCATCTTTGTCCACCAGTTGTGTAATTGAAGACAATCCTTCATCACTGTGGTTTAGTGCTGGTTGCCAGACAGGACTAGTCCCCAGAATTAGCTGAGGAGATTGCCGGCAGAATGGATCCCAGTTACTCACTATCACTGGCTAACTGGTTGGCTCTTTCTCCTTAGTAAGGAAAACGCTTTATGATTCTCTTTGCTAGCTTTAAGAACTCCAGTCTTAAGGGTAAGCCCAGTATAACTCTTAAATCCACTATAAAATAACTTATATACATTGTATACTTTAAAATGCCCATGCTGCAATAGGTCCTTGCATCAGTTACCCATTGCTGTATAACAAATTCTTCAAAACTGAGGGAGAGCCTTACAATGACATTGTTTTTATTCCAGTTTCTGTGGGTCAGGAGTCCTGGTGTGGCTTCACTGGGTTCTCTGCTTCAGGGTATGTCTTAAGATGTCACCTGGGGCTGTGGTCGTATCTCAAGGATTGACGAGAATTTGCTTTCAAGCATGAGATTTCCTTTTATGTGATTCAGTTCCTGGTGGGCTCTTGGACTAAGGTCCACGTTCCTCAAAGCTATTGATTGGAGGTCTCCCTCAGTCTCTTGTCCTGTGCTTATCTCACAGAGGAGAGGGCAAGAGAAAGCACCAGCACAACAGAAGTCATAGACTTTTGTAAGCTAACTCAAAAGTGATATTCCAGCCCTTGTGCTATAATCTGTTAGTAGAATCACATCACCAGTTCACATGGAAGGGCAGGAGATTGCACAGGGTGTGAAAACCAGGAGGGAGGATCATTGGAAGCCCTTTTAGAAGGCTGGCACCACACTCCTTCCCATACAGTGTCTCACCTTATCCCTCCAATAATTCTCCAGAGCAGTGTTGTGTCTTGTCTTCCCATTTTACAGATGGGGAAACAAGTTCTCATTCTCTTCTCCTTGCACCAGCTGACATCAAAATTCCTGTTCAGTGATTCATAGTGTCCATTCATTTATGTATTTACTACAAGCATATACAGAATTATAAGATATCAGGTGTGAAACTATGTCAGGTGCTGTAAGTTTTTATTCTTAGTAAAATATAGTTGTGTATAAGTATCCTTTTAGTTCTTAAAAATAAGTATTCCTTGAAAGGAGGAACTGTTCATAAAATATATATATTATAGTGCCTTATGTTATCCCAATAGTAGAAATTCATTAAATATAAGAATTACATCTTATCTATTACTATAAGAATATGATAATTTTTGTGAGAGTTATTCATATAGTTTTATAATTTTCAAATCTATAACTGGGAGTAATCTTATGGTTTTTCAGGGTCATGGATCCAGCCACTTCTATTTCAAAGATGAAGAAATACAGATGAATAATGGTTATGATGTAAACAATGCCCCAGAAACTGAAATAGAGAATTTCATTCCATTCCTATTTATAGCCCACCCTTTATGTCCATCTACATGGGAAAAGCTGACATGAAGCAAGTTAGCCCCACGTTAAACACATCACACACCTGCCACAAGGCATTAGCGAGGCTCATCACTGTATTGCTGGTGGGATTGTGCACAAAAGTAATTTTATAAATTGAAAAATACACATAAGTATAAAAGTATTTAAGAGGGTTTGTGCCGCTTTCTTAACTCAGAGAAGCCCACAAGTTACCTAGTGGAGTGCTAAGTGCTTCTGACATTATTCATTCAATCCGCCCCATAACAACTCTACAAAGCAAGGTTGGAGTTTGTGGTTGCTGCATTCAAAAGGGGTTCAGTTCTGTTTGCTGAGAGGACTCTGGGGCCTGAGAGTCCTTGGTAACCAAAGGCAGTGTAGATTTCAAGTGAAACCCTCCTTGTTGACATAGGGAAACTCCAGAGTAAATTGCAGTAGGGATAGACTCCCCCCCTTACCCCACACAGGAAGAGATCTATGCAAACATGTCTGTCCTTTTTGAATGATACAATACCTTTTGCAGGAATTTTGAAAGTCAGTGAGAGGCATATTTCCTGACTCACAGAAAGGTGGAGTTCTTCTGGGGGCCATCATGTAACAGACTAGATGTAGCCCAGAGACAGTGATTCAGTCATCTCCAACTTATGCAATTACTCAGAGGCCAAAAAGGAAAGACAAGCTCCATTTAATAAAATCTAACAGGAGGGGTCTAGAGAATCAATAAATGTTGGTTGATGCCCACAGGGTAGCTTGGAAGCAAAGTTACTCCAACTGGAAGACCTTTTGCAGATGGTTATTTTTGAACAACAATGTGAGGTGGGTGAAAGCAGAAGTGACCGAAGGGAAGAACCCTGGGTTGCTACCTCGAAGTCATGAGTGTGCTGTAGTTGTTCTGTAGTTTTTGTTTTTTATGGTCAACAGATCCTGGTGATCCAATATATCTGATTCCTGCCTCCCCTGGGTGGGGGAGGGGTGAACAGTGCTAGAATATTCTGTATGATCAGTTTTTGAATAGCAGCCTCTATAGCAACAGAACAGGTAAGAGGTAGCTGCTGTAGTTTCTGTCACTTTTTTTCCCTCCAAATACCAGATTTTTAAGTGGTGACAAAACACAAACACCAAAAACCTCATTAGGATTAAAGACAGATATACGTCTTGTCTCCTTTTTGATACACCAGCTGATAATTGGGCTATCTCTGACTCTAAAAATAACATACAGTACATTAAAATAATATTCCTTGGCTACATTTCCAAAGTGGTATTCTGGGACTTCTGTGCATTAATCCTGTAACAATAACAGGATTTGTGCTTTTAACTCCCCTGGTGTAGCTTTGAAAATCTAGCCTGAAGCAGCTAATGTTGCCGTTTAAATCATCCTCTCACTATCCTTAGGGAAATGCAAAGATTAAAAAAATGACAACCCAACTGCTCAAGTGACCTATACCTGGGAGACTAAGAGAAACAACCTATTTCCTCTCAGGAATTGGGGCGATCAATATAAATATTTCAAAAGGACCATCATGCAATAAAGGCCTTGGAATTTGTATCCCACATCAGAGCACACTAGATATTTCCAATGTGAGCGTAGCAGGCTTTCCGCAGGGGAGGGAGACGTTGTGACTGTTGAATAAATGGAACTGAACTAGGTTGCACGTGCGTGAGCCTCTCTCTCTCTCTCTTCCGATCCCCACCTTCTCTCTGTCTGTGTGTGTGTTTAGGAAAGGAAGGAGAAGGGGGCTGTCATTATTGTGGATGTCTCTGGTAAACATTCCTTCCCCCCATCCCCAC
This sequence comes from Perodicticus potto, assembly GCA_963574655.1. NCBI lineage: Eukaryota > Metazoa > Chordata > Mammalia > Primates > Lorisidae > Perodicticus > Perodicticus potto. The sequence continues at coordinate 12,934 of CAUYRH010054556.1, forward strand.
TGAAACTTGGGCGTATCCCAGAAATTAGGTGCTGTTAATTGTGTCTACTTTTAAAAAATGCATACCCTACAATATGCATACAGTTCTAAATTGAAGCTCTAAAGAGCTCTAAATTGAAGTGGCAGGAGTTTCAATGATACCATTAATTGCATTTCATTAATTGAGGAAAAGAGCTTTTGTGTAGCTGTGTTTGTGATGGGCTGGATTTAATCATTGTAGGTACCACTAACAGGCTGGCACTGCTTTCGGCCTGCAATGCCTTTGAAATTCTAAAACGGAAAAGGAGGCCAACACACTAAGCAATTATTTCAGAACAGATTGCCCGTTAACATTTCATAATATCACTGAAATACATCCTTTCTGGGACAGAGACTTGCTTTGGCTACGAACATCCAAGAGGTGGCAGCACCCCATGCTCTGTTGGCCTCCCGCATCCCTCCGGAGGAGCGCGCACCGCAGAGGTCTCTTCATTGCGTCACCTGAAAGCCAGTCTGGTGGGCGGAGGTGGGGGGAGGTGATGGAGGGAAGATGTCGCATTTTGCATTTCAGTTCTTCTGCAGAGTTCAGGAAACAGCTGCATGATTTTTTTTTTTTTAAATGGCTTTGAAAAGGTTTTCCTTTTCTCTCCTTTCCCCCCCTGAAATCTACTGCCCTATTTGATACCTTTCTGTGAAGACCACATGGGTACGGTTATGTGTTCCCTTGTTCACTCTCTGAGGGAGGAAGGAAGAGTTTCAATTGCCAGGGATCCCCTGAGACCTCATTTTCAATTCCCTGTACTTGTCTTTTATAAACACAGGAAGGTAGGATTAAGACAACATTATTGACAATTGTTTTTTGACAGCGTATGTTTTTGAGGCACTTAACACAGCGCTGAGAATGGTGAGGCTGTCTCCACCTAGCACAGTTCTCTGCTTCTTCTACTATTACTCCAGCACCTCCTGCCCACAAAATGTCATGCTAAAAATATTCTATAGAACAAATAGCTGTTGAGATAACATCAAAACCTGCACAAATAAGGAACAATACAACCTGATAAGCTAGGTGTCAAATGCCTGGTATGGAAAGCATCTGGTGACATGGGGGAGGGAGAGTCAGGGCTGGCCAGCCTGGCCAGTGTCCAGGTATCTGTGAAACCTGGTCCTCTTCATGTTAGGAAGAGGGTAAGATTGGGATATACTGACATGACTTTGCTAATGGAGTTTATTGGCAGCATACAGAGATGGGATTCTCAAGGGAAACTAGTGTCCACGGCTCATTGAGGGTCTAGCATAGCCCAGCCAGGGAACTTCCTACCCCCATTCTAGGTGTCATAGTGACCTGGCCTCTGCATCCACACAACTGTTGCTGCCAACTTGGCCTTGGCTATGACTATGTGCACCTTTTCTTTAGTTCATTTCTTCAGCTTAGTATTGATTTGATGCCCTCATACCCTAGCTTTCCTACATGGTATGTACTTCTGTGTACATCTTTAGCTTCTGGTCCCATTAACAACTCATTGACTAACTTCCCTGTATTTCCTGATCAATTCAGGGAAAGATGGAGGGAGATAGGAGGGAAGAGGGGAGAGACACTCAGTAGTTTAGTTAATTGCATTGTTCCTGTCTGGGCAGAGGTTTGGAGTCCAGGCCACCAGCCAGGGGATGAGCCAGGGTATGACTGGCACCTGTTGAGTCACCTTGAGTAAATACCTGCCCAAGACTGCTTCCCAGTCTAGACTGTGGGCACAGCTGTTCCCTTCAGTTGGATTGTGGCTGTGAGAGGCACTGATTTTGACATTTTGCCCCTTTCTTTATATAGTGGAAGGCTCAGTGATGATCAGTGTGCTGGTGTTAGTGTACTGCTACCCTGGTAGTGGCTCAGACTCAAGAAAGAAAAATCCTTTTCTTCTCTGCAAGAATTTAGTCATGCAGCTTGGAGAACATGCTTAAAGATGGTAATTTATATCCAATCTTTAAAGATTTCAGAAACTTGGAGAAAGGGGGCATAAAACCTTCACTTAAACCATGACATCATGTATTTTGTATAGCATATATGTTAGTGTGAGCCAGGCTGGGGGAAGGGACTGGTTGAATTAGACAACCAGTCCCTTTGTTATAATCAAGTCTTCTTTAATGGTCTCAAACTTGCATTTTAATTGAAGGATGGATTCTGAAGTGCAACATCTTGGATGCTACCTCTAGGTGCCATGACATATGCAGCTATGAGTTCCTCACCTGTTGCCCAATGAGTTGGCAGCATCCCTGGTTGATACAGCCAAGCCATCTGGAGCAGGGCAAGGGGTGCACAGATACCATGGCCAGATAGCACCCAGATGCTGCAGGTTCTTGGCTGTGGCCTTTGCCTTCCTCTAGCCCTTTCATTGTTATGCTAAAGGCATGTGGCAAAACAAGGCAGGCCCCGTGAGGAAGCTTATTTGATTTTGGCTACTTCCAGTTGAGCCAAAGAGTTGGAAGACCTTGAAGAGCTTAAAAGAGATGAAGAGCTCTTTCTTCTTCAGCTATTTCCCTTGAGAACCTGAACATCCCCTTTGTCTCTTCCACTTGCAGCCAGTCTTGGCCATAAGGCAGTGACAGGAATATGTTAACTGCAGTTGTTAGGATGAAGAAGGGGATGAACTATGGCAAGTTTTCAGATGTGAATGAGTCCCTTCAACACATACATAGCGATTTCTATATACAGCGAATTTGATCACTAATTCCACTGTTTTGTGGTACCACATTTGTCATTATCTAAAGTTTTATTTAAAAAATTTATGCCATGGTTTTTTCTGGTGTTAAGTTTGAGTTCAACAATCAGATTTCAACTTTCTTGAAAGGAGGGGCTTCTATATGTCTAAGCATTCCCTGTAATGTCTAACATGGTGTTGCTCAAGGAATAGGCTCTCTGCGGATATTTGTTATGTTGATTTGACCCACTCTCAATTTCATGTTCAGTTTAGGAGATTCCTTATTAAGGTATAAGGAACCCAGATCCTTTGAAGCCATCTCTACCTGATGGAATAAATTCATTTTGACCAATTTTCCAACCTTAACCTTCTCTCAAGCATTTTAGGAAGAATAGCATCCTAGACAGTAAGTTTTCAGGGATTCAGAGTCACAGGTTTCTCATGAGATTTAAAATATCTAGGCATTTTTAGCCATTGACTTTTTTTTTTTTTGCAGTTTTTGGTATATGGGGCCAGTGCCCTACTCCTTTGAACCACAGGCACCGCCTGACTTATGTTTTCCTGTTTGTCTAAATAAACCTCCTTCACCAAACTATTCTGTCATATCACGATAGGTAAGGTTATGCTGTAGTAGCAATAGTTCCCAAAACTTAGTGGAGATTCTGCTTGACAGAGTGGCTCTAGTACCCAGTGACAGCCAGTCTGTCATCTCAGTGTGGGCTGCTGGGATCCCTGCTGCTGGGGAAGTTGGCATGTGTAATTGTGTACTAACTCTTAACTAACTCTTAACTAACTCTTCCACACTGAAGTGACACACATTACATCTGATACCTCATTAGCCAAAGTAAGTCATAAGGCCATGCTTAATGTCAAGGGAATGGGGATGTGCAGTCCTTCTGTGGCCCTGGAAAAACAGGAGAACCAGAAATACCAGTGAACCTCCAGAGTACTGGCCACACCTCCTCAGAGAGCTTTGAAGTTGCTGCCTTCCAGTTCATTGTTAAGTGAAGCATGCAAACCTTGAGAATAAATGTAAACACTTAAACCTTTGGGGGTTACAAGAATTAAGGAACAAAATAAACCTGTATTAAAGATGATGCATGTCATTAAAAATGAATTTTCTTTGTTGTGCAAACATTAGGTATCTTTCTCCTCAAAATCAGTAAGCAGAAGTAATCATGTGCAACACTTTCTAAATGCTATCTGTAAGCAGATGGTTGTTGTCAACAGTCAGTTGCTAGTGCTTCCATTGCTTCCTGCACCTCAGGCACTCAAAGCCTCTGCTGTTCAGAGTCCTTCTCCATAGAGGAGAGTCCTGGGCTGAGGGATCTGATTGATCTTTATTCCTTGGCCAGTGACTGATTAGATTCTGGTGGTCACAAAGCAAGATGCCAGGTTCTTCAAAAACAGACAAGGAGTCATCCTGTTTTTGCTTTGTCCTGTGTTCTCCGTGCACTCAGTAATTTCTCTCCCCTTGAAGATATGATTTTTACCATAAGAATGAAAAGTTTATTCATGAATGTAAAGATTTTAATAATCAACTCTCTTTTACCCTAAGTCAATGGGTTATTAGTTTGACACGCCAGGAAGAACCAACCATGGTATGAGGATAAGAGCTTTTCCTTTAGAATCTGAAGATTGGTTTGATTCTTACCGTGACCATGCCTTAGTCATGTTACCTTAGGAAAAAAATCACTGCTATAAACCTTCCTTGGTAAAATTAAGATAATTATATTTACCTTCCAGGATGGAGTTTCCTGTTGATAAAATGTAAATAATAATGCCTACCTCTTGGGGTTGTAGGGATTTAAGTTATTTTGACAAAGATAATTTATGGAAAAAAATATATATGTATAAGTATGTATATCCCAAGCTGGGAACTTCTTCCCTCCTTTTTTGCTTGCTAATTAAGAGTCATAAATAAAATGCTGATGAGCTGCAGTCTGCCGTCTGTGCTGTAGCTGGAGGGCTGTTTTGACTTTGCCTGACAAATGGCTAACCAGCCGCTCCCACCATGCCCAGCTCAAGTGTTCAGCACTGAGGAATCCAGCTACTGCCAACAGCATCTTATAAACTTGTCATTATTTACTTACTTGGTGACAGTGTTTTTGTTCAGTGATCATCCCTGAGATTTCACCCATCAGGGTGTGTCTGTTTCTCTCAAAATGCCAAAATGTCATTAAATATAATCCTTTCCTAAACTCCATGAAAATAGTGAAGATTTTAGTCTTCACTGAAGATAATAGTCTAAACAAGACTTGATGCTTTTATAGTTCATCCCCATTGCAGTGCATTTGGGGTGGGATGTTGTTTTTTACAGTGCAGTAGCTAGGTATGCATAGGGCATTATTATAAATGGACATCAACTTCAGAGCTGCTTCCATTAGCTACTAGCCAAGACTTCCAGGTAACCTGTTGAATGTTGTACTAGACACAGCTCTTGTGAACACTGAAGAGCTGATGGTTAAATTATCAGGAATTTTGCAAGGTGGTTGATATCATATTATTGAAATTGGCCTTGGTGGGAGTGTTTACACCATTGGCAAACACTACAAAATCAAGCTTTTCTACCCAGATGCTATTTACCAGCTCACCACTGTACAGTTTAACCAAGTCTTTGTGCATTGAGGTCAAACGCAGATGTTACTGTGGATGGGTAAAGGGACATCCCAAGTCAGAAGTATAAACAAAACCATAGGGGGATTAGGGGAGAAAGGGAACTACACTTTTATTACGCCCCTCCTATGTGCCTTAATCTATACTAACCTAGGTTGGGACTGACATGTATCAGGAACTATTTACCAAATTAATTGGATGTGTTTGCTAAAAATGTGTTTGTGTGAAGGACAGAGAGCTTTCTAAGAGCCTGACTCAAAGCTGGTCATGGGGGTGGCGCCGGTGGCTCACTGAGTAGAGTGCTGGCCCCATATACCGAGGGTGGTGGGTTCAAACCTGGCCCTGGCCAAACTGCAAAACAACAAAAAAAAGCTAGGTGTTGTGGTGGGCACCTATAGTCCCAGCTACTTGGGAGGCTGAGGCAAGAGAATGCCTATGTCCAAGAGCTAGAGGTTGGTGTGAGCTGTGGTGCTATGGCACTCTACCAAGGTGAAAAAGTTGAGACTCTGTCTCTAAAAAAAAAAAAAAAGCTGGTCATGGGGTGGGGGGCAGATGTTAATGCCAGCAATAGCACAGTACTTGTTATTCACATCTCAGTCCAGACCTTTGCTGAGGCTCACGGCAGGTGGGCAGGGAAAGGCTCTAAGCAAAATCAGAAAAGGCTGCTTTGAGAAAACTTCATAGTATGTGACGGCACTGTTTGGATTTGGCATCTTGCTTATTCCAGGACCCCAGCTATAGCTGTTTAGAGACAGTAGAGGCTTGGCTGACCCACTGGGCACAGTGTGTGTGTGTGTGTGTGTAAGGGGTGAACTAAAGGGTGAGCCCATTCAAGGGTATTTTGCAGAGGGCCACAGCATGAACAGAGAGGGGGAAGCATTAGAATTTACTTTCGTGCCCTATGTGTACTCTTGACTAGTAAGGCAAGGGGAAACTGGTTGTGCATTTATTTTTTCAATTTATCCTCACAGCAACCTTCTGAGAAAGGCATTATTATATCTGCTTTATAGATTAAGAAACTAAAGATCAGAGGGTCTGAATACCTTCCCTACTATCACAGACAGTAAGGGGTAGAGCTTGGATTTGAACATGGGACTGTCTGACTGCAAACCCTCCATGTAGCCTTTATGACCTCCCTGATCCTGATGTCTCTACATATTCACCTATCCTTTCCTTCTTTCTAATTTTGGGGGAAGAAGTGTTTTTCTTTTCTATAAGGCCAACACTTCCACTCTTGCCATGAGTTATAAAACTCCAGAGTTTTTATAAAGTATCTCCTTCCTCTGTCATGTCATTTTTTTATTTGAGACAAAGTCTTACTCAATTGCCTGGGCTAGAATGCCATGGCCTCAGCCTAGCTCACAGCAACATCAAACTTCTGGGCTCAAGCGATCCTCCTGCCTCAGCCTCCTGAATAGCTGAGATGACAGGCTTGCCCCACCATTGCTGGCTAATCTTTTCATTTTTAGTAGAGACGGGGGTCTCACTCTTGCTCAACTGTTCTTGAATTCCTGAGCTCTAGAAATCCTCTCACCCCAGCCTCTCAGAGTGCTAGGATGACAGGTGTGAGCCAATGCGCCTGGCCTCCATTGTGGGTCTTTAATCCTGTTTCCCTCATCTTGTTCAAACTGAAACAAGTGGCCATGTGGTGCCTTACTCAGTTTTCTCTCTTAGCCTCTCTACTGCACTGAACATCAAATTCTCCTCTGTTTTTGAAACTCTGTGCTCAAAACTCAGTTTCGGCAACTGGTTTGCCTCTTTCTTCTCTGGTCATTCGTCTGGTTATTCTTTCTGGCTCTTCTTCCTTTTCCCACACTTGAAACATTGGCATTACTGAATATCAAATTCTCCTCTATTTTTGGAACTCTATGCTTCCCAGTTTCTGCGACTGGTTTGCCTCTTTCTTCTCTGTCATTCTTCTGGTTATTCTTTCTTGTTCTTCCTCCCTTTCCCACACCTTTAAACACTGGCATTAATCTAAGAGTCTGCGGTTGGCTCTCTTCTCTTTTTTGTGGTCCCCCATGGCCTTAGCACTCTGTGCAGATAATCCCAAATCAATATATCTATAGGTCTGATCAGGATGTGAGCAGAAGAAACCTGACTGGGTACCCAGGGCCAAGAGCAGTCTCTGGCATGCAGTGGGCACTCAATAAACAAAAGGGATTTCAGATGAAGGGACTTTGTGAAAAGAGAGTCTGGGCATATGTGCTTTGATTTATTTGAAGGATATGCCTTTTAGGCATTGCATTCCTCTAAATAAGGAACTATTCCTTTTCCCCATTTTTGATTCCCCGATACAGCATAATACATAGTAGCTGTTTGATAAATGTTTATTGAATGAATGAATGAGTCCAAGCTTGATGTTAAGTTGGTATGCAATTGTGGCAGTCCCTATACAGGAAGTTAGACTTTACGGTGTGCCGTGGGCTCAGTGCTGTCTCAGGTTTTTTCTCATTTCAATAACTCCAGTGGAGCTGAGCTCCAGATGACTCATCTGGCTGCAGTTGGCATTGAAACCTTGCACCATCTTCGTCCCTTGCCCTTGCCGCTGTGCCTCTAATCAGTGGCCCAATCTTGTTGATTTTACTTCAAAGTATGGCTTTACGGCTTGTACTTGTGTTTTCGTTTCTATTATCATGGCTACCTCCCAAGGTCAGCCCTAATTACCTCCTGTCTGGATGTTGGGCATGGGCCACCCCACTCCCATGGCCACTGATCCTTCTTCTGTAGCCTAGGCTTGACTATGCTAGTGATAAAAAAAAAAAAGTGTGTTTGATAAAAAAAGAAAAAAGAACAAAACTAAAGTTGGTTCTGGGAAAGCAAGGGTAAAAAAGAGCAAAAATAGCATTCCATCATCTGCCTTTAATCCCTTAAATATGTTGCCTGCTCTGGGTTTTACCCTTGAGTTGCAGAGAAGATAAACTCTATAACAAAGACTAGGATCTATGCCCACCACAGAGCTAAGTTGTAGGAGAAAGAAAGCTTGTGCTTGACTACATTGTTGGAGAGAGGCAAAGGAAATGGAAGAACAATCCTGTGGGAAAGAGGAAACAGAAAAGGGAAAAAGTGAAAGAGGAGATGAGAGAAGACCTGTGAGATAATACTTCTAAAAGGAAGGAAGCAAAAAAAAAAAAAAGAAAAAAAAAAGGAAAGAAGACCAGAGTTGAGCTCCTATCATTTTCCACAGCTAATTATGAGGCCCTTTCTGAAAATGTTTTCTTAGAACTTTGTGGGTTCAGAATTTAATCCTAATAAAATAGTGAGCTAATGGACTTTAAAAGGGCGCCTCTTTGGGGACTCTTAAGCTTAAGGAATCCAGGTCAGTGATATGCAAAGTGTTATCTTCCAGGAAGTAAGTACAGAAATTGGTAGTAGTATTTAGAAGCTTTATAGCATTGCACATTGCTACAGTGATGTGCTGGAGGTGGGTGGTACCAGCTAAGCAGAGAGCTGGAGCCAGAGAGATTACGGGCATTTATTCTCACTTCTGCAGCTTAGTAACTTCATGGTAGTAGCTTGAAATCATCCATTATGGGAGGTAATTTTATCATGCAAATTGGCAAACGCTACAAATTAGGACACCTCCCAGCCCCCAGAACTGGGTGGTAAGGCATTTGCCAACACACCGCTATTTTCTCATCCAAGCACATGATGAGAAAATACTGTCGAATGATGTATTATTCCACTTCTATGGTGAGTTAGTGTTGACTGGAGCTGCCTACCAGACCTGTATAGTGGAATCATCTCTCTGTCAGCAAAGGAAAGGGGGAAACTAGTCCTTCACCATAGGGAATTTGAAATGCACTGCCTAAATCACCTTCACCTTGTCCCAAGATTCAAGCATTCCAGCAGAGGTCTTCAGGATAAGCAAATGGAAGAGCCCATTGATTTAGCAACCTGCCACTCCAGGGTTCAAGTCCTCTAAGACAGGTAGGATCTAAGGTAGCCCAAGAAAGAGGTGGCAGGTCCATCCAGGGCAGAGAAGTTATAAGTGAAATAGCATAAGGTATAGATATTAGCCTGCTGGAGCTGCCATGAAAAATACCACAGAATGGGTGGTATAAACAATAGAAATTTATTTTTTTACAGTTCTGGAGGCTGGAAGGCCAAGATTAAGGTGGTGGCAGGTTTGTTTTCTCCGGAGGCTGCTCTCCGTGCCTTGCAGAGGACTACCTTCTTGCTGTGTGCTCATGCGGCCTTTTTGATGTGTGCTTTATCCCCGGTATCCCTTTTCTTACAAGAACACCAGTCCTATTGGATTAGGGCCCTGCCCTCATGACCTCATTTAACCACCATTTCTTCCTTTAAGACCCTGTCTTCAAATATACTCACACTAGGGGCTAGGGTTTAGCAAGTGAAACTCTGGAGGACATGGTGCATTCTGTGTGAGCGTGTCAACATGCTTTAAGTGCCGTGGCTCACTCTGCACTACAGTTGAACACAGCACAGTGGCCACACAACATCAGAGCCAAGGAGACCTGAGGTGACTCTCAGGTCTGCCTACTTATTAGCTACAAGGCTTTGTGCGAGTTCCTATCCTGCATTATTTTCTCTGTAAAGTGAATATAATAGGAGGACTTCCCTCACAATGCAGATATGAGGATTAAGTGAAATCACATAAGTAAGCTTTCAGCACACTATCTGGCCCCTGATAGGTGCTCGGCAGATGCACACTATGTATGTATGGTTTTGCTCTGTTGCTGTGCCATGCATGTGCAGTATGCTTTTAGGCATCAAAGGAGGAGTATACTAGAATTATACAGTTATGCACAGCATCTTCTGACTCATTTCTTAGGTCCCCATCTTACAGTCCTTATCTCCAATATCATGGGTAACAAAAGGCCACGGTTTTTCTGATGTCTTCACATTCACTCAGCTTGCTAAGGCTGACTTTGAGTGGAGAGTCATTATTTCTCGAAGATCAATAATACAGAAGAATCCAAAGGCATCACTTATAAACTAATATGCCAGTGACCCGGATTGCCATGGGGTAAGATGCATTAGGAGAACACACAGGAACTGAGTGTTTATGTGTTGGGATGAGAACCAGCTCATTTGATAAGGCTAATTTTCCAAGAGTGTGAATAAATATCTGTACATATTTATACCCTCTCCTCCTGAAAGACCCATCTATGTGAATTTATTTGACTTTTACCCCCTAGAGGAAGTTTGTTTAAACAATATTGACATGAAAAATCATGTAGTCAAATTGTTGCTTTAAAGACAAAATGGGTAATTTTACACAGGTAGAAATTGATATTTTTAAAAAATCTCCTGGTATATAACAAAAACTTTTTTTTTTTTTGAGACAATCTCACTATGTTGCCCTGGGTGAAGAGCTGTGGCATAGCAGCTCACAGCAACCTCTAACTCTTGGGCTTAAGTGATTCTCTTGCCTCAGCCTCCCAAGTAGCTGGGACTACAGGTGTCTGCCACAATGCCCGGCTGTTTTTAGGTTGCAGTTGCCATTGTTGTTTGGCAGGCCTGGGCTGGATTCAAACCTGCTAGCTCTGGCGTATGTGGCTGGTGCCCTAGCCACTGAGCTATAGGCGCTGAGCTGACAAAAACATCATTTTTTTTTTTGTAGTTTTTTGGCCAGGGCTGGGTTTGAACCTGCTACCTCTGGGGCCAACACCCTAATCCTTGACCTACAGGTGCCACCCAAATATATATATGTATATTTTTTGAGACAGAGTCTCAAGCTGTTGCCTTGGGTAGAGTGCCGTGGTGTCACAGCAACCTCCAACTCTTGGGCTTAAGTGATTGCCTCAATCTCCCAAGTAGCTGAGATTACAGGTGCCCACCACAATGCCCCGACAAAAACATCTTTTTTTTTATTTTTTTTATTTTTATTATTTTTTTATTTTTTTAAATAAATGTATTTTATTATTCTTCATTGCATTATTCCCCCCCCCCCCACTCCTCCGTGGTAAGACAGAATTGATTTACAGAAAAGAATACAGAAAACACCAAAGCTCCTGGTAGAGGGAGAGATTTCAAGTAGGGAGAGAGATGCTCTCTCCATTCCTCTCCCGGTCTTTCCCCGTCTCCTCCTCTAGGCCTCTAGCCTCAGGGTATATATAGGTGT
>CAUYRH010054557.1:0-35534 GCA_963574655.1 Perodicticus potto
AGAAAAGATTCTTAAATCATCAGAGAAATGTAAATCAAATCTGCTTTGAGATATCATCTATTTCCAGTAAGATTAGCCCACATCACAAAATCCCCAAACCAGAGATGTTGGCATGGATGTGGACAAAAGGGAACACTTCTATATTGCTGGTTGGAATGCAAACTAATATGTTCCTTTTGGAAAGATGTTTGGAGAACACTTAGAGATCTAAAAATAGACCTGCATTCGATCCTACAATCCCTCTACTAGGTATATATCCAGAAGACCAAAAATCACATTATAACAAAGATATATGTACCAGAATGTTTATTGCAGCCCAATTCATAATTGCTAAGTCATGGAAGAAGCCCAAGTGCCCATCAACCCATGAATGGATTAATAAATTGTGGTGCATGTATACCATGGAATATTATGCAGCCTTAAAGAAAGATGGAGACTTTACCTCTTTCATGTTTACATGGATGGAGCTAGAAGACATTCTTCTTAGCAAAGTATCTCAAGAATGGAAGAAAAAGTATCCAATGTACTCAGTCTTACTATGAAACCAATTTATAGCTTTCTTATGAAAACTATAACCCAATTATAGTTCAAGAAGAGGGGGAAAGGGGAGAGGGAGGAGAGGGGAGGGGGGAGGATGAGTGAAGGGAGGGTAATTAGTGGGACCACACCTACGGTGCATCTTACAAGGGTACATGTGAAATTTACTAAACATAGAATATAAATGTCCTAACACAATAACTAAGAAAATACCGTGAAGGCTATGTTAACCAGTTTGATGAAAATATTTCAAATATATATGAAACCAGCACATTGTATCCCATGATTGCATTAATGTACACAGCTGTGATTTAATAAAAAAAAAAGAAATGATTCTTCATCCTATACTTGAAATAATGGTCTGACAATTAGGTATTGGTTTATAAATTTCTACCTTACTGTTAAGCAGCAAAAGTTGAATTTATAACAGGGTTGTAGAACTGTGGGCCTTCTGGGCTAAAGGGGACCTCAGCACTATCTGGTTTATCTTCTTCCTTTCCCTATCCTGCCCCATCCAGGCTCGGTCCACTTATAATTAATTTTTCCTGAAGTAATCTTCCACCTTCTGCTTGATTACCACCAGAGATAGGAAACATTCCTGCAACGACAAAATCTGTAATGCATTTTGGGACAACTTTGTTGGAAAGCTCATCTTTATGTTGACTTCAGAGCTGTCTTTCTTTTTTTTTTTTATTAAATCATAATTGTGTACATTGGTGCAATCATGGGGCACAATGTGGAGAGCTGTCTTTCTAAAATTTCCAACAGATGACTCCAATTCTAGTTATGAGACTTACAGAATCCACAGAAATCCCACTTTCCACAGAAATATTTGAAGACCAATACGATTATGTCCTTGTGACATTCTCTCTTTTAGCTGACACATTTTTTCTTTTTGCCCTGGCAGAAATCCTTGATTCTGTCACTCAGTCCCATATTGTAGAGATTTATGTCTCTTTCCTCCTGGCCTCTTTCTCTTAAATATAGTTTGCCAAGGCTCTTTTTATAAAGCGTCCTTCCCCAGACTGGACACAAGATTTCAGATGTCGTCATGGACAGCCTGGGGAAGAACAGGGCTGTCTCTGGTTCTAAACACGACACTTCTAAGTAATGTCATGTTGGCAACCATATCATACCATCAAGTCATAAAAAATGTAGTTGACAAAGACTCCCATATTTAGGAGGATTTTAAATTGAAGGATTGTCTAGCTTGCCTGCATCAGCTCTTGAATTCTGGCAGTTGAGGTAAATACTCTTACAGGAAAATTCTTCATTCCCCAATAGACAGGCCTCCCTAGACTTGGCATAGAATAGTAGACAATGCCTACAGCCAACAAGAACAGCAGTGCTTTGAGGCTATGGCCAGATCCTCCCCGCAAAAGGGAAGGGGAAAGAGATGAAATCAGCGGGTGCTCAGTGCATACCTTACTCCTGACACTGCTTTAGATTCTTTCCATATCTTGTCTCATTTTCTCTTCTCAATAACCTTCCAGGTGGTACCATTAGCACTTCTTCATGGGTAGGTTCAGAGAGGTTAAGTGACTTTACTAAAGTCACACAGGTAGTAGCGGAGATGGTACTTATGTCTTTTTGTCTCCTGTAGGTCAGTCAACTAAATCTTCTACATGTTTTTCCTTCAGCATCTTCCTTCTACATCTGATCCTCAGCCAAACCTGAACAAAGAAGATGAGGGGGAAATTTGTGGGATAAACTTTTCCAAATTGAGGCAAGAACAGCTCATGCTAGACAGACCATGCTAGACATCCCTTCCTTCTCGTCCCTTCCCAGCTTCTCAAGGCAGTCACACTCTCTTCCATGTGTGAAGTCACCCAGAAGATTTAATGCTGCAGTCACTGTATCTATGCATTAAAATTCCCACGTCATTGAAACAACAGAAATAGAGAAACCAAGTATAGTTGCAAGGCTTCTTGTTACCAAATTCCCACCTAAAAAAATACTTGTTTCTTTAGGATTTAGTGATGAAGACCAGAAGAAGTGAAGTGGAATGTTTCCTTTGAAACAGTGGTTCTCGAAGTGTGTGGTCCCTGGACTGAGCAGCAAGAGCATCACCAAAGAACTTGCTAGAATTGCAAATTGTCCAGGTGACTCTAGGACTGATAATCCAGAAGCTCTGTGGATGGGTTCCTGCAATGTTTTAATAAGCCCTCTAGGTGAATCTCATACAAACTCAGTCAACAGTGCCATCCTGCACTCTGGTAGAGAGTGGTGTTCTGGAGGGAGAAGTGGCCGTCTCAGTTAGTCTGGAGACTCGGGCTTCTGCCAGAAGCCACAATGCCCATGGATAAATACCACTTCTCACACATTCTGTAGGGAATGCAGCCCAATGAGAAGGGGGCAGCTGAAAATACTAACCCGAAACCAAGTCAGGGTTTGCTCAAGTAGGACGAATGGCAAGATGCCAAAGTTTCACTGATCATTGGCTTACTCCAAAGACCCGGCTAACTGACTTGGAGCAATGGGCAGATTAAAAAGAAAAAAACAGTCTCGTATTCCCCCTGCCAAGGAGAAAAATATCCTCAGGCCTTCTGCTTTTGAGTTGCCATTTTTTCCCACTAGGAAATGTTCATGTACAGGATAGTGGTGACTTCATTAAAAGGGTGTCAGTAGCTACAAAGAATGTTAAGTCAAGCCTGTCCTGTGTGGTTCATGTTTTCTAATTTACAAAAAGGCACAATGGAGAGAATTTAAGCCTGGGCTGACAGGGTACTATGTCTTGGGTGGCATCCCGGTTGTCCTCGAAGTGTTGAGGCAATTCAAAATGGAGGGATCATTGCTGGAAGGAAATGATTTCAAGCATTGTGAGCTACATGATAGCAGGACTGGGCAAGGCAAAACAATACAGCAAGGCCCTGCAGTTTATTAAACTGCACCCGCCCCCCCCCCCCCCAGTCTTTCAGAGGACACCAGTGCCACCAGATGCTCCTCACACAAGTTAGGAGAGGGTCCCCTAGTTCAATGTTTGAGGGTTGCTCCAAATGGTATCTTAGAGCTGAATCATCAATTGATTTAAGGCTAGGAAAATTTCTGCAGTGAAGAAATATTTTAACTTTCTTATTTAGCCACAGAACACCTTCATCTCCCATAAACTCCTATGCACACCTTACAGGACCCCGGCTGCATCCAACCATCAGTCTGTCAAAGTGGCAGAAGTAAAGGCAGAGGGAACCGTAGCCTCATGTTCCTGGAATAAAGAGGAGAAAGTGGGCTCACATAGGGAGACTGGTTTCATCTCTGGCTTCCCATGGGTGGAGGGGTGATTGGTAGAAAGGAGAGGAACATAATGAGCAACAGAGAAGCTACTCTGGCCAGTGAAGTCCCCCCTCTGTCACAGAAGACCCCCAACCCCCTACCCAGAGCAGCTCAGGGGAAACAGACAGCCCGCAGGCAGGTGGAGGCTTGGTTCTGTTGTCTGCTCCAGAAAAGGCCTCTCATTCAAACTGGAGCGAAAGAGTCTCTTCCAGCTGCCTCCATGATGAGCATGTTTACTCCCCTATCCCAGGTTATAGCTGCCAGAGAACTACAATTGTAACCCCTTCCTGTCCTCCTCTCCTGGCCTGAGACATTTCCACGTACCAGGACTATGTACCGGGGGCCATGCTACTTCTCTGTCTCTGGACCTCAATTTCCTCATTTGTAAAATGTTTGGGTTAGGTTGGTGACCTCTAAGTCTTTTTTCCAGCTCTGTCAAGTCTGAAATTTTGGAGATTTGGATTCTAATATCCTGTGCTGTTATTAACTATC
Source organism: Perodicticus potto (assembly GCA_963574655.1). NCBI lineage: Eukaryota > Metazoa > Chordata > Mammalia > Primates > Lorisidae > Perodicticus > Perodicticus potto. Next base: position 4,300 of record CAUYRH010054557.1, read on the forward strand.
TATGACCTTTGAACAAATAGCCTGTGCTCTCCACGCCTCTCTTGCAAAGGACTCACCCACAGGGTGACTTTGAGGCCCAGAGGAAATAACAGATATTTTTAGATCATCCATGGTGATTGAAAAGCCATCCTGTGTTTGAAAAGCTGTCGTAAAAGTAGAAGGTGGTATTTTCCATTTGGAGCACAACACCTGGGGGTTGTGCACTTGGCCAATTTGTCTCCTCTTTTTTTCTGAGCGCTCACCTCTTGGTCACACCCGATCAGCATTCCCCAGGGAGCTGATGTTTGCCCCTCTCTCCCCTCATGTGTCACTTCGCTGTTTTTCTGGGAGTGCTGGTCTCCCATGTTCTTCCAGGTGTCCAGGACTTGGGCCCATGTTGAAGATTAGCAGGCTTAAAATAATTTCAGATTTACCTAAATTCAGACAGAGTTTGACTTGAAATATACCACTGGGGTGTTTATGTAAAGGGATTCTTGCCAAAAATATTAAAAATATATGAACCAGAGATAAAACTTATCTAACACATTATTTCAAAGTACCTTGGGGAATGCCATTGACACTCAGCGGTATAGTAACAACACCAGAGAGAGTGACTTGACTTAGGCTGATGAGCAAACACTTTTGTCCCTCAAGGAAGACACATCAGTTGACACTTCAGCCTTCCTGGGATGCTCCAGAGAGTGTGTTTTGTATCAGTATTTTAGGACCCAGAACCACCCTGAGTTTTCAGAACTACAGGTATTAGAAATAGCCAACTGCCTCATCAATTCCTCTTGGCCTGGGTTTCTCCCATAGATGTATGTCCAAGAGTTGATCAACTTGAGGCCCTCAGGGGAAACAAAGGATATTACTTATTAATTTAAAAGAATAAGTTTTCAAGGGAGAAAGCTAAGCCAGGTTGAATTTATGTCTTGGTTGGGTGTATATAAACTACTGATGCTATAGAATTTATATCCTGATTGCTTTTCTGTATGAAGATTTGCTTCTCTCCTATGAGAGTTATAGAACAGTTTCTATATGAAAATAAACTTTTCCTTCCTCCACCCAAACTTTTTCAAACTTTTTGCTGATTTCAGATTACTCTTTCCCCTGAGGCTGCTCAGAACAGGATGTTCTTTCGTCCCTATCGGATAATCTAGCTCTGGCCTTTTTGAGTATACAATTAGTTTGCTAAAAAATAACACAATGATAATAAAAATAAATAGGTAAGGTTAACTGGGCATTTACCCTGTGAGCCAAGTGCTTTATTTACATTATCTGATTTAATTCTCCTAGCAACTGAAGTTCATATCATTATCATTATTATCTTCCCTATTTATTTATTTATTTATTTATTCTTTTACCTTCCCTTTTTAAATAGATGCAGACGGTCTGAGGCTTAGTTTGATTCAGAAGCTTTCCAAGGCAGCAGAAGTTAAGTGGTGGAGCTGGAAGTTAAAGAAGGCCGGCTACAGTCTGTCCCCAAGTAACTTTTTTTTTTTTTTTGCAAGAAGACATCTTGAAAATGCCCCAGAAAAGCTTTCAAACAATTTCTCAATTTAGCATCATGGGGCGATTCCCCCGAGGCTCCTTTAGCAGAGAGATTTTGCTTGGCCACTTCCCACAGTCCCTGCAGTCAGACCCTGCCTGGGTCTTATGAACCTTCTTTTGCTCACAGCTGTCCTGCCCTGCAGCACACCTGAGGTAGTCGGTCTTATGAACCTTCTTTGGCTCACAGCTGTTCTACCCTGCAGCACACCTGGGGTAGGTGTGCCCAGCACTGTGTACCCTGAGCCTGTGAGGAACAGGGCAAGGATTCCTCACTTGATTTCAGTTTCGTAGGACTTGGAAGGAGCTCCCTGTTTCAGGATTTTGTAATCTGGGATTTGCTCTTTGGAACCTGGACTGAGAAATCCAGGGCATCTGGAAATAGAAGCTGTAAGCACACTTGACTTTGTTCTTGCCTTCAGCCCACCATGCGTGCCCTTGTCTCAGGAAGGCCACATGATCAGTGGTCAGGCAGAGTTAGGAATGGATGCTGGGAAAAGCTAGACAAAGAAGAAAAGCTTACTACTTGTCTTTACTTGTTAAAGATGTGTCAAAGAAGTGTCATATCAACCTATGTGTATTTGCCAAATTAATTCACTGATCAGAAATTTGGATGAGAATGTATGCCAGAACTTGGGGCAAAAATGTACCATCTCTGGAAAAACACAATGGTCACTTCTCAGTGTGATATCAGATATTAAGTGTGAAGAGTCATAAGGAAAATGCAGATAAATGGCTGTGGCTGTGCATAGGAATCATGCAGCACACACATAATCAGTTCTGTTGACTGACTGGTCCACCTGTAAGAGACACTCTGGAGACAGATGCGGGGGTGAGAGGTGGAAGGTGCAGCTTGCACTGTGTGCATGATGCTTTGAAGGGTATGGGAAATGGTTCCTGATGTTGTGACCCAAGACTTATGGTTTCCTCCCTTCCCACTTCCCCGAACAGGTGCAGTGCCATACTTACACGGGGTACTGCTGGTGCGTCACCCCAGATGGGAAGCCCATCAGTGGCTCTTCTGTGCAGAATAAAACTCCTGTATGTTCAGGTACTGTAGGGAGGGGCGGGAAGGATGAAAAGGGTTGGAAGGAGACCCTTTGGTTGGTCTCCTTTACCTTGAGGGGGAACCTTCAAAAGGTTGGTGGTGGTTATGAGCCCTTTTCCAGGTCAGGGAAGATTCTGCTGTAACACTCTCAGTAGTCAGCAGGGTGGTGGAGATCAGTATATGGCTCTGTGTGTGTGTATTACATTTATTTATTTTGTTTATGTTCTGGTTCAACACTCTTTTCCTAAGCACTGGCTGTGATCCTGCGAGCTAAAGGGGCACGTAAGTTACTGACTTGTGTGCTGCTTCTGATTGCTAGTGGTTCTGGGTATTCTGTACTGAGATGGATTTTGAGACCGCATGGAAGTCCAGTGTCAAAGGCTGTGGTGATCAATTAGTGATGTCTGTCTTGGGTATAGGAGAGGAGAGTGGTGACTTGTTTGCCACATATTTGCTGCCCTGGAAGAATGCAATGTAGAATAATGGAAAACTTTCATAAGAGGCTCTTAAATCTGGTTTGTCATCAACAAAGCCTGGGGAATTAAAAAGAACCCAGATTCCCTCTTGTGTATTCTGATCCAGTGATCCGGAGTGAGACCTGAAGTTCTTATTTTTATGAAGCATCTCAGGTGGTTCTGATGATTAGACTGGTTAGGAAACCACTGGTTTATAGTGATCTATTGGGTTAGTCTATAGCTAAAGTTAAGTCCTTTCTATTCCCCACTTTGTAAGCATAGAGAAATTTTGCTCTTAGGTCAGTTTCATGGGCTTGTGGATTATGAATTTACACAGCCTCACACTGTCCACCTCTACTCAGACAGCGAGGGACTCTGAGTTACTTTCTTAATTCACTATGTGGCTCAGCCCTCTTCCAAAAACCCCATTTCACTCATTAGTGGATTCGTATTTCTTTATATCTGTGTGCATAGGGTTTTATTGAGTTACTTATTTTTCATTTTAACTGTAAACAAAGCATAAAATGTTATGCTAGAATATATGGGAATTTTCAGAGTCTAGTGGTCTTATTATTGTAACTTTCTCTCTTCCTAATTTATTTTTTTTCCACAAAATTTATTCATTTCTACTTGCCTTGCTATATAAAGAGGAAAGTAAGTGGAAAGAGCAGTAAGAAGCTACATCAGGAAACCAAAATTTGCAGGCCCAAAAGGGAAGTTTACTTTATTGTGGTTTACATGGAAACTGGAAACCTTAATTGGGGTTGGGGTGGAGAGGGGCAGGAATTAGCAAATGACCTGGAAAGTCTCATTTAAAGCAAACAAATGCACTAGAAACAAGCCATGCAAGGTAATGCAATTGAATTCTCACAAAACTGGTATATGGAGAAGGAGCATGATATGGATTGGGGAGATATAGATTCTTTCTTTTCTTTTGTTGGTGGACTCCACAGATGCCCCTCTGTGGATGCACTGGCTACAGCCTGCATATGTCGGGGCTGGGCTTCATGGAGAAGACAGGTGCCACTAGGCCAGGACAGGAGGATGCTGGGATATGCAGGGCAAATGTTTGGCCAAACACACATACTGCCACCTCCTTGAGGAACAGGCTGTGTCTAGAAAATTGTTTCCATGCCTCAGACTATTTTGTCCCATTCAGTACAATTGGGCCAACAATTTTCTACTTAATGCAGATGGAAAATTGCTGATTTCCTGTCCTAACCAGCAAGGATGTCAATCATTGTATTTGTAGTGCAGGGCTAGGGGATGGGAGTTCTTTTCAGTTGGCCCTGTTGTCTGGATGTGGCTCAGAGCACGGAGTTGATGAGAAGGCGGGGAGATGGGGTGCGAAGGTGAGGTACATACTGGAAGGGTTCAACAGGGGAGGTACGTGAATGTGGAATGTTATAAAAATCTGGTTAAGACTGCTGCAGGGAACCTGGAAATCATAGTTCATCTCAACAGTGCTGGGTTATCAGTGACATTGATGTTAAACAAACCCCACTCGACATGTGTGTAGGTACTAACTTTGTATATAATATCCCTAGATGTGTATACAATGCATATATACATGACCATGTGTTCATAACATGAGGCTTTGCCAACTCTTTGAAAGAAACCAACCGCAATGCATTCTGACTGGCTATGTTTTTGTTTCCCTTCTCACCCAAGGTTCAGTCACTGACAAGCCCTTGAGCCAGAGTAACTCTGGAAGGAAAGGTGAGTGGAGTTTTATGCTTTATCTAAATGTTTGCTTCTCAAGCCAGTCTGAGAAGGAGGTCTTAGGAAAGGTAGAAGGAGCTTGGCTGGAAGAAAAGCGCAAAGTGCCCCGCAGAAGGTCGTCTCCACCCTTATTCTGTGTTTCCTTTCAAAAGCGCCAGAGGTGAGTAAGGCTCACACAGTGATGGAGACCACACTCCCAGGATTTCTTTGGTGGTGGTGGGGGGTGCAGAGAGCCCAGAGCTGCAGGGGCCTTTAGAGAATGTGAGCCGGGCATCCTGGTTCCTGGGGTGGCTTGGTCTGTCAACACCAGGATAGCCAGAATTAAGCCAAAGAAGGCAAGCAAGGCAGAGGGGCTCACCTCTGCCCTTGGTTGTCTTGTTCTGTGAGCTGCTGGAGCTGTTTCCCCACAGATCCTCTTTCATCACTGCTCCTATACTCCCAAGTTCTCTTCACTAAGGCTAGGTTGGGCATATGCCTGGTGTAGCTGTTGTCCTGAATACCTATGTGTTTGAGTCCCATGGGACAATGAAGATGTGTACTAGCAGGGGAAATACATGTAATTTGAGTGTCCACTGCTGAGCCCTGTCACCCATTAGTATATGACTTTTGTGATGTAGAAGGTGCATAGCATACATAAAACTTTAACTTTTTTTTTTTTTTTTTTGAGACAGAGCCTCAAGCTGTCACCCTGGATAGAGTGCTGTGATATCACAGCTCACAGCAACCTCCAATTCCTGGGCTCAAGCGAGTCTCTTACCTCCGCCTCCCAAGTAGCTGGGACTACAGGTGCCCGCCACAACGCCCGGCCATTTTTTGGTTGCAGCAATCATTGTTGTTTGGCAGGCTCCAGGCTGGATTCGAACCCGCTAGCTCAGGTGTACGTGGCTGGCGCCTTAGACCGTTGAGCCACAGGCGCTGAGCCAACTTTTTTTTTTTTTTTTTAACCTAGAACAGCATTAAATAGCAAATTAAAAAAACACCATGACAACTCGAGGGAGAACAGAGACTATATCAAAAAGGATCAAGCTTTATATTTTAGCACCTGTAATGAAAATTAAAGCATTTTCCCCTGCTTTTTGAACAAAGTCTCATGCATTTTTACTTTCCACTGGGCTGTACACATTATATAGCCAACATTTGTCTGAGTGCTGTTTCGTGGACCAGCTGACATGAGCAGTAGGTCTTTGGAATATGCTGATCATAATTTCCCAGAACACAGTTTGAGACCTAAGATTCCCTGTTCCTGACCTCCAGGTCAACACACACAGAGAATGGATGGTCGGGTGCAAAGCAGCTATGCATTTCTTACCATGCGCAAGCACTCCAGGACTCCCATCGCAGGCTGGATTTGAGGCTTCCCACCTGCATCAGTACAGCCTTGGGAATTACTCAGAGAACTACTCAGGCTCATCAGAGTCCATGTGGACAGCTGGGCCTCCTGAGGGTCATCATGAAGGTCAAAGGCTGGTCCTAACATGTAGTTGCCCTGTCCTGGGTGCTTATACCATGGGGATGGGACGAAGAGGCAAAGATACCCCTTCTCAATGCAGGAGATAGGAATCTGGAGAACTTGCTGCCCCAAATGCAGGTGCTTCAAGAAGATACGGAAGTGGAACATGGTGAGACCACCCACCAGAAAGCCTGGACCAGTGGGCCAGATGGGCTGCTCCTTTCCCTGGGCAAAAATGAGTCAATGGGTGAAAAGGAGAGAGCAAGTAGCTTTTCGGGTCCTTCCCAGGGCAGGGGTAGGGGACAGTCATAAGTGTTGATGGTTCTTTCCTAGGTGGGAAAATGGGGAGAGAGGTCTGCAAAGACTTGACCCTGAATGGTGCTTTTGTAGTGAGTTGGGAAAGAGAGATGCTTTCAGTTTTGCTTGTGGCAGCTGAAATCTTCAGGAACATCATCTTTGTTCCTGGGTATGAGGTCCTGGTAGTGAGAAAGAAAAGATCTTTCTTTCTTGCAATCTTGTGAAAGTGGACACCCAGATTTCCACTCCCCTTCTACATTCTTCCAAGGGGAGCTGTGTATATGATGCTGAATAAAGTCTGAATAAATGCTGAATTAAATAGCAAATTAAAAAACACCACGACAAGTTGAGGGAGAAAGAGAGACTATAGAAAAGAGGATAAAGCTTTATATTTAGCACCATCTGTGGGATTTGGGTTCTTAAACTGGACAGAGAAGTACCTCTAGGTTGATGCGGCTTTTCACCCGGTGGGTAACAGTGAGAGACTCGTGGACATCCCAGACTGGCCTAGCAGGAAGAAGGCAGAGGGGCAGGGAATGTCAGCTTAAATAAGCAGCAGTGAGCATGCTTTGCTCCTTCTCAGCCCTGGGGTCAGTGGCCAGAGCCTGACTCCTCCAAGGGCAATGCAGGAAAGGAGGGGTAGATTCTGACCCCTCGTCTTAGAGACATGAGTTGTGGTCAGTCCCCAGCTCTTTGCTGCCCTGCCCTGGCTGGGTTTCTTCCTCCCAGATGTTTCTTCAGAGGAGTCCTCTTTGGTGCATAGGTCAGGATGGGACCAGGTGGGGAGAGCTGGGGCTGATTGTCCCCTAGAGTCCTGACTTCTACCTAAGGGCTCTTTTCCCCTCTGTTTTGGAGGATCTTATTAAGCCTTGGATCCTCTTCTCTTTGTCTGCTGTGGGCAGGGCAGTTTTGGGCCACCTGTAGGAAAGGCCACCTGAAGCCACACCTGTCCAGGAAGCCGAGGTTTAAATGAGAACAGGGTGCGAGAGGGCATTCCTAATATCCTGTGTCAACCCGCCAAGGTTCCTCTTTCAGCCGCCACTTAAGAATGGAATGTGCTCTCTGGAGGGCAGCAGGTGGGAAGACACAAAGGCCCCTTGTCTGAGCTCGTGCCTGCACGTGGGCTGTCCTCGAGGGCTCTGTCTCCCTGAGGCTGCTGCAAAGAGATGCTGGGCCTGGACCCCTGTGTAGGGGAGGGGATGGCAGGAAGGGAGGTGAAGCCAGAGGTCTGGGGTGGGGTGGGGTGAGGGGCTGGGCAAGGACCGGACCCAGCCTTTTCTTTCTCTTCCCTCTTGCCTTTTTGAATGTGCTCCTCTGACAGGGCTGGAAGGATTGGTTCTCTCTGCCTGGAAGGAATGAAAAGACATATTGTGCGACCACAGACAGTCTGGTTGCCAGCCAGGAATTAGATTCTGAAGGAGAGAAGGAGAAAGGCAGAGTGAAAGGAGGCTGGGGGAGGAGGCCCAGAGAGACAGCAGGAGGAAGGCAGGAGGGAGGAGGCCAGTTGGTAGCAGGTCACTGCAGGCTTGGCTCCAGCAGGAGGCCTGAAGTCTACAGGTGCCGGGCTGAGGGCAGAGGTGGGGGAGGGGGCAGAGGCTGTTATCTTACCCAGATGCACGTGCTTCAGCAGGGGAGGGAGGTCAGAACTTCAGACTATTTACTTAATCCCTTGGAATGTCCTCTCCTCACTCTGTTCTTTGGGCCCCTTGTGTTTAACGGACTCCTTTATAGGCACATGTGTGGTAATTAACACGTGCGGTGTGGGTCCTGGGCCATGTGTTTGAGTTTCAAATATCCATTGATCTGGGGCAATCCCATCCTGGCTGCCCCCCTCCCCTCTCCACCTCTGAAAAGAGATGTGAGGGGGTGTGTGTGTTGGGGGTGGTGCACACGTGCATTCACATGTGTTTTATTATTATCACACATGTTTTATTCCTGCCACAGAGGAATATCTGAGCAGAGGAAGAGGGCCTCGCACAGCCCCTGCAGCCTCAAAAATCTGCTGCTAAAACAGCAGAAGGCTGCAGAGGTAGAGACAGAGGTTAAGTTCTGGTTTTCATTGAAGTGGTCCAAAGGAAAGTAGCTGGGAAGTGATATGTATTTAGGGGTCAGGAACTTATCCTGAGCAGCCTTACCCAACTGTACTAAGGCTTGTGGGTTTTACCAACATACCTCTTTTCGGAGTCTTGATGCTAATCACTGCAGGTGGTTTGAGGAGCTCTTGTGATAACTGAACTCAAAGTCAGGGGCTGGGCCCAGTCTTCATTGCTTGTAATGTTCAAGGAGGGAAGTTTGGAGGCTTGGGTAGGGTGAAGTGGGGGTGATGATGGTGAAAAATGATTCAGTGAGAGAAAATGGGAAAGCACTGGTAAAATGGTTTCTGGCAGTTCTCTGGGAGCTTTTGTCTTCTGAGTGTCCAGAATTGCAGAGGTCCCAGGGTGATGCTATGATAAATGGCAGGTGAAAGGTGAGGATCCTCAGCAGTTTTCTGTCCTTTGCCTTTTTCCTGTAAGAGTTCTGGGAGTTAGTCATTTAAGGAAGGTGAGAGAAAAATGAAAACATTGATAAACTCTGCTTACATTTTCTGCATGGGTGTCTGTATCTGTCAAGCCAGTTATAGAGAAGAGCAGAATATCCAAAATCCAACCCATCTTTAATTTGCAGAGACTTATTTTAAAAATTCTCCCACTGGCTGTTCCATAGATGTGCTCCAAGTAAAGAGTGTGTCACATTTATTTCTCCAAGGTCCTTGTCTGTGTCTCTAATTTTAGACTGTCTCATGGAGCCAGGTCTACAGGTTAGACCTGTCACTTAAGTGACGGGATCAAGCAGCCCTGCGGGGCAAGCTTAAGGCAGGGGTGATGGGTGGGTGCATCTTAGATAAAGGGGAGCATCTGCCTCCCCTCTTTCCTGAGGTTGGCACACCTGGCACATATTGCTTCATAGTGCCAAGCCTGGCAAAGGTGCGCTGGGCTGGCTGTTGAGGGTCATCAACACATGGAATGTCACTCCAGCTCACACGACTCAATCCTCTTCCCAGTTACTTTCTTTCCCCTCTTTCCCTGGCACCTGTGGTGGGGCGAGGTGCTGGATCAGTTGTTGATCTCTCAGCATTGCTCCTGGATGGCAAAGTTCTGATCAACCACCAGCATGGGATGGATTTGGATGGAGGTAGGCAGCTGATGACCTTTGTGGTGTTGGCTTCTGCTCATGTTGCCATTCTCTGCAAAGAAGCGCTCGCTCTGGCTGGGCTCAGTTGCTCACACCTGTAATCCTAGCACTCTGGGAGGCTGAGGCGGGTGGATAGCTTGAGCCCAGGGGTTCATGACCAGCCTGAGCAAGAGTGAGACCGGGTCTCTAAAAATAGCCAGGTGTTGTGGTGGGTTCCTATAATCCCAGCTACTTGGGAGGTTGAAGCAAGAGGATTGAGGTTGGTGTGAGCTATGATGCCATGCCAGTCTACTGAATGCAACAAAGTGAGACTGTCTCTAAGAAAAAAAAAAAAAGCACTTGCTCTGCTTCTGTGAAGTTGAGGCAGGGCCACTCCTGACTGGCTCCAGGCCCACAAGAGGCAGCTCTTTTGTGTTCTGCATGCACTTTGCTGCTGCTTTCTGATGCCCTGGAGCCACCTCAACAACCAAGCCTGGCATGTCATTATACAAGCTTTGCAAAGGGGTGCACATGAGTATGCCTGAGTGCTTGCGCTGTACCATGCTCCCTCCCTGCAGCAGTTCACCGCCTCTCCCCCTTGGCTCCATCTACTCCACCCTGCATCCTGGCCCTTATTCTAGGATCTGTTAAGGAAAGTTAGTGCATGAAGAGCACTAGTGCATGAGGAGTACTTTCAGTCCCTCCCATATGCCTGTCTCCAAGGATCGGAGAGAAAATGAGATTTAGGGATCTGAAAAGCCTTCCAGTCATAGATGCATTCAAGTAATCATTGGCATTGTATACACAGTTCTTTTATTCAACAAATATTTGTGGAGAGCTTACTAAATTCCAGGCTTGCTATAGTCAATGAGAACCCAATGGTGGGTCAAACAGTAAGGGCCCTGGCCTCACCTAGTGGAGCTCATATTCTAATTCTTAACCTATTATTATGGAGGTCATCTTCAGATGGAGGCCAAGGCTTCTGGGGGAGCAATAGACTTCTAGAAGCTCCAAGAAGTTGTCACCACTATAGGGGAGAGTAGGCAGATTCCTGCTCCACAAACAGTCCTAGCAGATAGCTCCTTTCGCCAGAGTCCAAGACCCCTGGAGGGGCTGCCTGAGGTGAGCAGAGCCTACTGCACAGTTCTTGAGCCTCTGACTTGTGCCTTTGTGGGGCCCTGAAGGTGAGAGGGCTCAGAGGATGCCAGGCCAATGAGAATACATCCTTTTGCTTCCTGTCCCTTGCCTAAGTGAGTTAAGAAGTAGCTGTGGCCCAGCAACTTAGGCAGGGATAAGGGCACAGGGATGGGCAGGCCTTGGAGCCACTTCTGACCCCTTATCTCCACCTCTGAGGGCCATGTAGCTCCTGTAACAACATCTGGGGAACTGTCACTTAGGGCCCATTGCATGGACCCTGTGCCTACAGAAAGAAACATGCGAGATTCAAGGCAAAAAGACAGCTTTAAGTTTGTTTTCACTTTTGGGAGGGAATGCACAGGTGGGTAAACAGAATGTAGAACATTGACCTCTTGCTTTGGAAAGGACCGTGAGTGCACAGATCACTTCTGCTCTCACCGATCAGTGCAGGGACAGCACACAGTGCAATTCCAAGCCTCATGGGCCAGGGGGCATGCATTTCAGGAAATGCTGACATTGACTGACATTTCATCCTCCTCCTGGTGGGATTCAGACCAGGTTCTTAAGGGACTTTTGCAAACAGGTACAGTTGTCTTCTTGTGAGGCCCAGAATGAATCTCCACTTTTGCATGGTGCTAAGCCACATGCTGAGGGGGTTTGTCGGTCTGGTATTAATGTGGTCCCTTCAAAAGCAAGAACCTTCCAGTGCTTCTCTCAGGCTGAAGTTTTTATATACTTTTTAAGGATAGACAGTAGTAGCCTAAAAGGATGTGAGGGAAGAGCCCAAGAATCGAAGAGGACTTGGGATTATTGAGAGACCTTCTGAAACTCAGAATGGGGGTGGTGGTTTCTTTTTCCTCATTCTCCAAGGCTCCTCAGTCTCAGAGACCTCAAGAGATGCCATTAATACAGATTCCTACTCTGGCCCCTTTGAGACATTTGCTTTTGAAGGACCTGGAAGAGAAAGCTCTTTGTATGTGGTCAGAATAAACTCATTGTACACTCAAACAATTAACTCCTCAATGGACTTGCCAGCCCCTTGAAAGGTCCGGCCCTACTTCCCTGGACCTCTTGGGCTCTATTCAACCCCTTAAGCACACCAATGTTTTTGGGTTTTTGTTTTGTTTTGTTTGTTATTCTGAAAAGTCTTTCCCTGAGAATAGTCAGAGCAGATCAACATTGTCCTCAGCCCAGCATTTATCTCTCCTCGCCAGCGAATGTCAATCAGGAATCAAAAAGCCAAACAGAGGAGGCTTTGAATGGTGTCATCGGGGGTCGAAGTGACTTCCAGCTGTCTGTGCGTGGGCCAGGCCTTCTCTCAGGGCAAGGAATTGTGCTGTCACACAAACCCACTGTCTGTAAAGGCTCACAGAGCCCATGCGGAGGCTGCACCTGCAAGGACAAGGCGTGGTTGGGGGGTGGGGAATCCCGGAAGGCCAAACGCCATGGCTCTGGGTCTGGGCAGTTTCCAAAGCTGCTCATTGCCTCTGGGACCTTGAGCAAATCACTTACTTGCATTGAGATTCAGTTCTCTTTATCTGCCTAGTGATTTCCTCCCCCTGTCTGGTGGTGAGAATAGATTAGGAAAGCCACCTGCCAGAAAAAGAGTGTTGCAAAATGTGCTAATACTATTATGGTTGTTAAGCTTGACATCATCCTTGAGAAATTCTCTCAGGTTTGCTTTATTTATGTATTTCTTTTAATACTTCCAAATTTCCTTTTCTTCTCCTATCTGTAAGGAAGGATAATCTTTGAATTGACTTTGTTCAGTGTTAACCCTCTTCCCCTTAGTCTGGAAGAGTACTATGATATTAAAAAGAAATAAGATCATACTATTTGAGGTCCAAAATAATCTGTGAGAATAATCATTGTCATCAAATCATCATATACATCTACGTAATCAGATTTCAGATGTATCTTAAAATATGTGGAAGAATCTTTCCCCAAAGTAAGGATTGCTCAAATAATTTAACTGCTACTGCCAAATGATTTATCTGTGACAACTTTGGCACTCCCCCTCTTTTGTTTTAGCAACTTTATTGAAGTATAATTTACATACCATGAAATTTACCCATTGTAAATATACAATCCAGTGAATTTAATAAATCCATAGAGTTGTGTGGCTATCACTAGGGAATATCTCCACTGTCCCCAAAAGAAACCTTAAGCCCGTTTACAGTTATATTCCACTCCCACCCAACCCAAGACACCCACTGATCTGTTTCTATAGAATTAACCTTTAAAACTAGACATTTCAGATAAATAGGATTGTACAATATGTAATATTTACATCTGGCTTCTTTCATCTGGCATAATGCTTTTGAGGTTTTTCATCTATGTCATCAGATGTATTAATTATTAATTTCTTTTAATTACTGAATAGTATTCCATTGTGTGGATACATCACACAATTTATCTGTTCACTGGTTGACAGACATATAGATTGTTTCCTGTTTAAGGCTGTTGTGAATAATGCCATGATGAATATTTGTGTGCATGTCTTTTGTGTGGACATGTTTTTACTCTTTTGGGTAGATTTCTAGGAGTAGAATTCGGGGGTTGAAAAGTTTACATTTAGTTGTTAACAAAACTGCCAAACTCTTTTCCAAAGTGGCTGCCCAATTGTACATTTCCACAGGCAGTGAGCAAGGGTTCCAGTTTGCCTACATCCTTGCCAACACTTGGTATTGTCTATCTTTTTAATTTTAGCTGTTCCACTGGGTGTTTAGTGGTATCTCATTGTGGTTCTAATTTGCACCTTCCTAGTGACTAATTATGTTGGGCATCTTTTCCTGTATTCATTAGCTGTCCATAGATCTTCTTTAGTGAAATGTCTGTTCAAATATTTTTTTCCCATTTTAAAATAAGGTTGTTTGTCATTGAGTTGTAAGGTTTGCTTTATGGTTATCCATCATGGAATTATATTTCCCATTTAATAGCCCTTTAAAGTTTTTATACCTACATAGTGTCCAGAGGCTTGGTAGGCCTTCAATATGAAAAGAGGATATTGCTGTCCAGAGAAGTAAAGTGAGGGGTTCAGATTAGCCAACTTATTGGATGTAAAGTGGGAACTGGAGAGTGACTCCACTTGGGACTGGGAGGTCAGGGGCACATGCAGAAACTTTACTCTCTCCCAATGGCTCAGTGTGGGGCCTGGTGTTGCTCCAAGGCTTGCCTGGAAGCAGAACTGATGTGGACCTTGGACCCTGGCCTTGGACCTATGTTTGGTAGAAGAGGTGTGCTTATTTACTGGGTCAGAAGCCAGGTGCCCAGGTGCCCGGAGATGATGGTTAGAGGGTCCTGTTGGCTTTGGCTAGGATTCCCAGCCTTTGGGCACAGGTGGCTCCTGGCAGCAGAGCACCTTGTCTTTTCTCACTTCATAAAGATTTCCATTCAGGGCCTCCCTTGTGGCAGAACAGCTGTATGTCTTCACCCTCGGTGACCCTACCCTGTAGGAATATTCCCTTCCTACACGTGGCTTCATACCTCGTGGACTTCCGTGCCTACAGCTGGTCAATCTGTGGAAGTTCTTGACCTGCAAAAGTATAAAATTTCCCCAGGAAACTCTCTTTGCTCTCTGAGCACAGATTTGCTGATGATTGGAGCAGGTGGGCAGTTGCAGGCTCTCGGCTGGATGATAGGAGAAATAAACAGCATGTTTTCAGTTATTTTGCTCCAGAGAAGAAACACAGCTCTTGTATTGTGGGAGGATTTTAATGACTATGGTGTATATAAAAATGCTGCGTGAGCCATTTTGCACATGGGTTCTCACCTTTGTCCCTCTTGGAATGTCTGATTTCTCACTTTGCCTTTGGTAGCCTGGAAGTCTCCTAAAATGAAGCCACTGTGTGTGGAGGAGCTGAGCACTCTGTGCTGGGCTGTTTAGACTGTGAATTCTGCATCCGGCAGGCGCAACCAAATGTTCACTGCAGCTGCCAAAAGACTTCATTCAGTGGCTCACTGAACTCAATGGAAAGAGGTGTTAATAGAGTCAAGGGAAGTGATGCTATTAAAAAAATGACATTGTGTGGCTCTGTTCTGTGCTTATTCTCCCTCAATGATTTCCAGATCAAACTCACACAGTTTGGCATCAAAAGATGCCTGTTTTGGATTCCCGTTTGAAGCAAATAAGATACCCAGGATACTCACTCCTCATTTCTTGCTGTGTCTTATTCCCTGGGATTGTTCAGAATTGCTTCAGTCCAGGTGAGAGTTGGACCATGGTGTCAGCTGGAGACTAGTAGCAGGGTTAGTTTTCACATGAGTTGGGCTCGGCCGTTGGCCTCAGCCTCTAGCAAGGGTTTGGGTCTCCATAACTCTCAAATCTTAAGATCCCAAGGGTGAGATGTTAATGCGAAAAAGAGATCAGGACTCTATTCTTTCTGTCTTCCCAGATAGAATGCAGGAAAGTTGGCCAAAGGTACTGGGGCTGCAAATGGTGGGAGTGTTGCTGTTATTGATGGCCTGACCTGCATTGCAGACACTATCTGAGAATTTGCGTTCTCCATAAATAGTTAATGCTCAGAGGATGTAGTGTTCCATTCTGAAAGGCCTCTGGGGGGTCTTGGGAAGAGAGGGATGGTGTAATCATCAAACCATCTGAGACAACAGTGCTCTCCTTCCCTCACCCCACCCAGAGAGAAAACAGAAGAGAAATCTCTAACCTGTGTATTCTAAAGAGAGGAAAAGATGCCTGCTCCAGCCTTCACCAGGGAGTGCAGTTATTTCCTGGGACTTAAAAAAAAACCTTACACTTTTAACACATAAAACACAAATATATACACAGTTTATTTGTGCTTTTAAACTTTCACGGGGGAAGTGATTAGAAAAAAATTGTCTGAAAGTGCTCCTTTCAAGGGTGATAATAGGAAAAGGGTTGCAAAATACTGCTCTATGCTAAGGTTTGGGGGCCTTGATGAAAATAATGCAGTCCTGGAAGGTGAATGAAAAAGTCTGTGCTAACTTCTGACCTGTGGAGGTTTTGCTCTGCAAAGGGAGCTGCCAACACCACTGGAATGGTAGGCAATGGGGCTTGCTTGCTAGGTGCTCTCTGCTCCCATCATCTGTGTTAGGAATTTCCAAGCAAGTCTGGGGTGAAATTCTGCAATTTCCCACATCCTCTCCCATTTTGTTTGCTCCTCCTCTTGCTGGGAGTTGGGGTGTGTGCTGTTTCACAGCTAAACTATTCTAAGGATTCCTGATTGTCTTTAGCTCAGTGTGCTGGAAAGAGAACGGTCCTTTCCACCGTCTCATCTTTTTTAGGTGAGTTGAAGAAACTGCCAGGAGTTTGGAAGGGGAAGAGCACCTTGGACTTTTGTTGTCCTTAAGCTCTTTAATCAGGGCTACTTGAAAAAGGTACTGAGCTGTACCTTTCACAAGAGGGCAGAAAGAAACTGGGGTCACCAGAATTTGATGCATATAAGGGATGCCAACCATACCCTATCATGCCTGGCCAAAATTTAAGGCTGCTGAAAGAGACTCCTCCCCTTAACTTTCCTGCAAGGAGGAACAAGGGCTGGCAGTCTATAAACCTGGTGTCCTCAGGTTTATGAGAAAAGTTCCTCCAAAGCCACAAAACCTAGGCCCCTTTGATATCTCTTGGGACGGTGTGCACACACCTGGATTTGTTTACTGTTGGTGTCTTTCTGTGGTTCTTCTTTCCTTCTTGCTCTTTTCTTCTTTCATTTCTTCTTCTTTGGTCTATTCATTGGGACTTGGCCGGGCCATGTACAAACCCCAACCATTCAACAGTGCTGGAGAGTAGATAGTATTTACCTCAATAATGGTAGTCTCTTTTCGGTTCTTTTTAACCCTCAATTCAGATGATGGGTCCAAGCCTACACCCACGATGGAGACTCAGCCAGTGTTCGATGGAGATGGTAAGCCTTCGTGTTTCTGCTGACTTTGGTTCTACCCCCACCTCTTCAGGTTTGAGGAAGGTCTTAACTTGGCATGTTTGTTTGAGCTTTACTATTATTATTATTATTTTCTTTTTTAATCTCAGTTTTTCTCAGTGTCAACTGGGCTGTTCTAAACTTTTTAAAAAATGCAAATTCTCCAAAGAACTGGTACACTCTCCACTTCTGGAAAGGCCTCTGTTCTCCTTAGGCTTCCTGCCTATCTCCTGATGTCCAACAATACCATAGCTTGGACAGACCTTTTGAGCTGCTAAGACCTAGGAATCATGGCTGAGAAAGTCAGGCCTTTAGTAAACTAATCAATACTTCCAATCACCCACTCTGTGCCTAGCCCTGTGTGAGACCCTCGGGGATCAAAGGGAGGTGTGCAAATGTGAGCCTTTGCTCTTAAGATAGCTAGAACTATCAGAGAGCTTTATTTGTTAAATAATATGGTCTCGATTTTTTTGTGGAATAGACATTTATAGAAGAAAGAGATCAGAATGGTCTGGGGAAAGCTTCTATGAAGATCTGAGTCTTGGAGGTGGAGGGAGGAATCAGTGTGCTGCAGGCAGGTGTCTGGCATGAACAGAGGGAATGTGGTGAGGATGGGGTATGCTGAGCAGTGCAGCAGGGGGCAGGTGGGTTAGTGAGCCTGGGTTGACTAAGGTATAGGGACTTTGAGAGTTGAGTCAAGACATTTGGGAGAGAAGAAATTCTAGGTCAAGAGAAGTAGTGGTAGCTGGTGGTAAAATAGAAGCTGGAATTCTCCGGAGATGTGGGGAGTGGGTAGAATGCATGAGTTGCAGAAGGCTGGGTCCCAGTGCAGGGAGGAGCTGCTCAGGGTCTGTATTCTTTGGTGTGTGTTACTGAGCACTCCACATTCCTTTGAGGAGGAGAAGAGTGTGATTTCTAGAAAGTCCAACAAGGTTTTAGTGGAATATGCAGCACATTTTTAGCCATTCTCACCTAAGTATGTTCAGTCCATGAGATTGGACATGGAGAGAGAGAAATAAAAAGTAGGCACTGTGCTAGGGGTGTCCCTATCATAGGCTCAGCTCTGGGAAAAGGATTGAAGTGTGAGATATTTATTACAACCAGTTTATTTACAAGGATCTTTTGTGGATCATGGAAGTTCACACTGTCTCCATGCTCCACAAAGGTCCTGGATCATTGACAAGTCTGGGACCTGGGGGTGGGAAATGGAGACCTTGCCATCTTGGGAGACCTCTCCAAAACCCTCACTGAAGACCTTACCACTCCACAGTATGCTCAGGGTCATCTGGGATTCCCATACCTCCTGTCCACTGGGTGACGCATGTCCTGGAGAGCTTGGGGGCACCCTGGTACTCTCTGGACAGAGGAACTCAGTCTCTGTTCAGTGAGAAACCATTAGAAAGGGTTTGAAGTGCACATTAGAGCCTTTACTTTCTTTCCCTTGTGGAGCAGAGTCTCTGCAAGCTGAATCTGTTGTGCCTCAGCTGTTTCCTCTAAAATGGTGTCTGTGGTTTGTTTGGCATTTGTTTGTTGATTTATCCCCTTTAAAATCTTCTCACAGGGAAGCAGCTGAGCTGGACTTGGCTTGGCCCTTGTTCCTTACCTCCTGGGATAATATTTTTATTCCTGGATGGAGTGGCTCAGAGCCTCTGGGCTCTGCCCACTCTGCCTCCTGGCACAGGGTGCCTGGGTTGGCCCTGAGGAGCTGGTGGGGAGAGGAGCTTCCCTTGTTAGGAAAGGAGAGGCCACTGCAACCAGGTGGATATGCAGTGAGGGAGACTGTGCCTTAGGCTTTTAAAAATGCTACGATAATAAAAATCCTAGGGTGACTCTGTAAGTCACATACTCTCAGACTTTTTCTGTCTTCTTTTTTTCCTCCCAGAAATCACAGCTCCTACTCTATGGATTAAGCACTTGGTAATCAAGGACTCCAAACTGAACAACACCAACATAAGAAATTCAGGTAAACAGTCTTCCTTGGGATTATATACATACCAACTTCATCCCCGTATGCCCCACAGTTGCTCCATGACTATTGTGTTTGGGCTAATCATTTAATCTGTCTGGTCTTCAAATTCTACAGCTCTCAAATATGGAGATTGAATGAGTTAATCCTTTCCAAACTTAATTTTCTCCAGTTACCATCTCAGGGATCATCATTCATAAGTAGATGATCCTTTTCACTAAAACACTTTTGACTGTATATTATAATATTTTGATTGGCTTTCTATATGCCATGAGGAAGAATTTGGAAGAAGGACAGCTGAACATAAAGACTTCAAGCCTGGAGGGATTTGGTTTCATGTGGTTTTAAGGCTCTATATGGTCACTTTCAGTCATATCTTTTCTGGTCTGATCTTTTGGGAGTCTTGCGAATGGTTAGATTTTGGCACTGACTGAACCTCTGGTAGAATGGTAGAAAAGTGATTATTTCTGAAGAGTAATCTTATTTGTAGGATTTATTTGTAGAGTTTATTTACCATCAATAAAGACCAAGATCAATCAAGTTCATTTATCATAGATAAAGACTAAATGTCCATCAACAGGAAAATGTCACCACAAGCCAAATCTGTATGTCTGTCAAACAGGATCATTCTTCTTTCAACCTAAGACTTCATTGTTAGAAATACCCACTCCACATTGTTTATGCCTCGTTGTTGAATTTAGCCATACCTTTTCTTTATAGGTGGCAAGGATGATAAACAAAAGATACATGACCATTAATGAATGCGTGTGCTGTCCTGGGACGCCTTGAAGTTTATCTGTACATCACCTGTGTCCTAAAGATGCAGTGTGCACCTGGAGGCTAGAGTGCAAGGTGGCAGTGTGTACCTACAGGGTAGAGTGCAAGGTGGCAGTGTGCACCTACAGGGTAGAGTGCAAGGTGGCAGTGTGTACCTGGAGGGTAGAGTGCAAGGTGGCAGTGTGCACCTGGAGGCTAGAGTGCAAGGTGGCAGTGTGCACCTACAGGGTGGAGTGCAAGGTGGCAGTGTGCACCTGTACAATGCAGAGCAAGGAGTGGTAGAGATCAAGGGTTGAATTTAAGCAGCATTGGTTGAGTTCCTCTGCAGCCTTGGTGGTCAGTACCTCTTCATGTGTCTGGTCCATTGTTTGATAAAAGCCAGTGGCATGAGATGGAGGGGTTGAAGGAGACTGTGTGAACTCCCTTGGGTCACAGTCTTTGATAGGATACACAGGCTTTGGAATCAGCAATACCTGGGTTCACATTCTAGCTCCAACCCTTAGTGAGTGACCCCAGTCAAATCACATAATGCCCCTCTGTTCTCATCTGTGACATGGGACCATCGTCTCTCCTTCTAAGGACTGTGGTTAAAGGTGTGCTTCATTGTTAGGCAAAGATAAGCGGTTCTGCTGCCGACAGTACATGGTGCTGGAGGTAACACTTGGAACTGTCTATAGTCCCTGAGACCCTGGAAGGTTTGCAGGACCCCAGGGAAAGGGTTACTTCTCATTCTGTGACCAAGTAGAAGATAAGAGGGTAAGCTCTCTGCATGATATACAGCACCCTTTGCCTGAAAAGCTCACTTGTCATTCAGAAACTGCTTCCCTGCTTTTCCCTTTCATCCATCAGCGGATGATTCCTCCAGGTGGAGTATAAACTCTGTGGGTACAAGGCCTTTACTACCTACCTATCTTATCTATTATAGAACCTCACTCAGGTTCTATAATAGAAGTCAGGTGAGCAACCTGTTTGATTGCTTTGGGGAAAAGAGAAGAAGTGGTTGTCATCATCATTATCAGTAAAATGAGAATAGCACTGTCATAATGGCTAGTCCGAATCTGGTCCTATAGAACCTTACATTTGCCATCTCATTTGAGCTTTGCCATAACCCTATGAGATAATCATTGTCCCAGTCTTTCAGAAGAAGAGCTGGAGGCTGAGAAAGTGGAAGCAAGTAGTTGGGCCGAGGAAAACTAGTTATCCTTGGGAATAGAGTGTCTGTCTTGGGCTGTACATGTTGAGCATAGTAAAGTGGAAATGTCAAAGTCAGTTGATAATCTTTGCTTGCACTGAAGTTCTCCTTTCCATTTCTATTTTAAAATTGGATGAATATAGGGTCATGTTGGGAAATCATTTCTAGGTGGGTACAACTATCTACCTTTTGTTGGAGCAACCCAGCCACATTTATTTTTCCCTGGTTGGCCCCAGTTATGTCTGTAAGAATAGTGTATGGGACTGTTGTTGGAGCAGCCTTAACAGTTCTCTAGGAGAAACCGAGACCATGAATAATTGTTATGGATTGATGACTTAGGAATCTCCTACTAAACTAGAACTTTCTCCAACATGATCATTATTGACTGAGGGCCTGTCAGTCTTTTTGTTGTAATTATATCTAAAAGATATGGCCTCAAAACAGGGTTTGGCAAGTGACTATGTGCCTGTTTTTTGCAAATAAAGTTTTATTGAGTAATAGCCAGAGATGCTTATTTGCATATTGGCTGTTTTTTTCCTGCAATAGCATGGTTGACACAGCCTATGTGGCCTGCAAAGCCTAAAATATTTACTATCTGACCCTCTACAGAAAAAGCTTTCCAGGCTCTGGCATATGTGATTGGATGGGAGTGTGGGTATGGGGATGTCTCACTCCAGTTTTATGGCCCCTCTCGTAGACCAAGCAGAAGGCAATTTCCCGATGTGTCCAGGTAAGCCTGCCTCAGTACAGGGACTCTTGAGGCCGCACACAAAGCTCTTCAGCATGTCACATGAACCTTTTCACACTTTAACACCCTGCTCTGGAGTATGTCTCACAAGTGGTTGCCTAGCTTTCATAAGGCAGAGGGGAAGGGATGTTTCAGTGGAGATAAACCATGTAATGGCAAAAGCATTGACCTGAGTGTCAGGCAGACCTGCAGACCTGGCTTCCAGTGCTGGCTCCCCACTGACAGGCTTACTGAGCTTGGGAAAGTAAATTAATTCCTGAGTCATGAATTCCTTATATGTAAAGCTGAGTTATTAGTGCCTGGCAGGATCTTTGTGAGGACTCAACAGCATCTCTATAGGACCTGGCACAAAGTCAATGCACCAAACATGATTTTAAAAAGCAACAAAACAATGGCTATTTTTTTTTTTTTTTTAAGAGACAGAGTCTTACTTTGTCACCCTTGGTAGAGTGCTATGACGTCACAGTTCACAGCAACCTTTAGCTCTTGGGTTTAGGCAATTCCCTTGCCTTAGCCTCCCGAGTAGCTGGGACTACAGGTGCCCACCACAATGCCTGGCTATTTTTTTGTTGCAGTTTGGCTGGGGCTGGGTTCAAACCTCAGGATATGGGGCTAGCGCCCTACTCACTGAGCCACAGGCGCGGCCCAACAGTGGCTGTTCTTGGCAGAGTATCTTTATAAGTTTTGCTAGCCACTTTTCACGTGTTATCACATTTGTTTTAATGAGACATCAGATATGCTTTAATGATAACTCGTGTCTGAGCAGCTTGCTCTGGTAAGGATGGAGCGTCTGAGTCAAACACCTGGGACAGTTTCCATTACAGTTTGTTAGAAGGTTCTGGACTCAGGTGCTCTTCAGCTCGCATCTATGGGGAGCTTTAGGGGGACCCTACAAAGCCATGAGGGTAAGAGCTCTTCTTCTCAGCTACCTCTCAAAGGCAAAAAGGCTATCCATTTCTGTTACATCCCAAACTTCCTTTTTTCACACTCAGACCCTGTGACGCCAGGTTTGTTTTCTGGCCTGCGGACTGTTGATGTTGGAAAGACTCCACTGGGCAGCCAAGGTTTTGCAATAACATGACACATACCCCTGCAGCCTTTCCCAGTTCCCGTCTCTCCTCCTGGAAGTTTTGGTCCTTGTTTTTAAGGCCTTGCCCTGTGCTCGCTGTGGTCAAGTGTCACTGCTGGAGTGCTTGGCATGTTCAGCTCCGATGGATTTGCCTCTTGGCATCTTCGCTCATCCACTCTGTGGCCGCTTTGGACCACCAAGACTTCTTCCTGCACTCAGGAGGACAATGTGCCTGGCCACCTAACACCTGAGAGCTCAGGAGCAGCAGCTGCTCTACGATGAGTGTAGGCCAGACCCTCTTCTGCTTTTTTTTTTTTTTTTTTTGTAGAGACAGAGTCTCACTTTATCACCCTTGGTAGAGTGCCGTGGTGTCACACAGCTCACAGCAACCTTCAACTCCTGGGCTTAGGCGATTCTCTTGCCTCAGCCTCCCAAGTAGCTGGGACTACAGGTGCCCGCCACAACGCCCGGCTACCTCTTCTGCTTTAATAAGGAAATAGGAATTCTTGCTGAGACTTTTTGTGTGTCAGAAGCATTTCTTAATATACCTACAGTTTAAAATATTTTTTTAAAACCATTTACATTTACAGAAGAGGGTAGTAAGATTAAATAAATGACAAGAATTAGGCTTCATCTAATTCTTCATCCTATGTCCCCCTACTTCTAATTTGATTATCTGAAGATATTTTCCTACAGCTGTGATTTATGTCTTTTTGTTTCTGTGTGACTAAATTCTGTGCTTTCTCCTCTGGGAAGGTGCAGTCTCTCAGGAATTATGGTCCTGTAAGCCGTAACTCTTCCTGGTGTGACATGGTAATGCTCCCAAGGCCCACACTCTTTTCCTCAGCTGCAGGGAGGTGAAATTAACCCTCATAGCCTTTAGAGATTGCAATGGCCTGACATCCCACTTAGAGATTGCAATGGCCTGACATCCCACTCTGCTTCCTGCTCCCTTTGCTGTGTCTCCGTCTTTCCTAGTTAACTTCTGTTATGATCTGAACCTGGTCCTCCCTGTGAGTTAAATTCCAAAGAACCACACCTTTCCTCCTTCGCGTCCGGCCAGCAGAGCCTCCCTCAGTGAACGGAGCAGCTCATGGGCATTCTACTCCCTGGAGACAGAACCATCACCAGACACACAGGGTAGAAATGCATTTCTTACAAGTTTTGCCATCAAAATGACACCCCTATCTTCTCACACATGGGAGCATCTGTGTTTGCCCAGGTCACTGTACCTGTCTCAGGTAAGCTGCTCACAGAATCCCATCCTTACCTACCAGAGTCAGAGGGTTGCCTTCTAGTACTGCTTCTGGGCCTGGGATGTATTTGGGGTTGCTTCTCCCTCACTTCGCAAGTTTCTGCTGGGATAGTTGCTCTGCTTGGGACTTGGGGTCACTGAGGCAGCTGTAGCTCCTGGCTGGGTCCCCCTCAACCCCCAGGCCAACTCTTGGCTCATCTAGAAACCACTGGCTGATGTAATGACCTGAGGCCTGGAAAAATAAACAGCTCACAGGGAAACCAGCGGTAGCCCGTTGTAAGCAAATACCCCGCAGCCACCTGGAATCGCGCACATGACGTGATTGGAAGGAAGAATGAGTAATCCACTAACGTTAGCAGCCGAGGTCGGGTCTGGGCTTGTGCATTTAAAATATCTATACAAAAACAAACCCTGTATATTTATTTCTATAACTGGCCATCTGGGTGTCTGCCCATGTGATGCAGGTGCCTTGGTCCGTTATGGCCAGTAGAATTGAGCCAGGGACAGGGCCCATCATCCTTATGGCTTCCTCCATGGCTGCAAAGGTCTTGTTCTTTCTGAAGTTTTCCCTTTGCAGAGAGGAGTGGTAAACCCCATTTGGAGGCCCCAGAGAGCCTAGCCGCAGAGTCCATTTTTACCATGTCTTAAAATTAGCTTTCCCGGCTGCCTCATGCCTTTACCCCACATGGTCTGCTTGGGACACAAAAGCGTGGCGTGGGTGGAGGTGAGTGCAGCACGATCCAGTGCTGGGACTTGCTTTGTTTCTGAAGGTGAGTGTGTATGCTTTTCGATGTCGATAGCAAAACCATGTGTCCCGATGTTTCCCTTTTGGCCTCTGCTGCTAAAACAACTGAAATCAGATATCCTGCCCAGATTTTGTCACCAGCTCATTCTAGTTTTCTAGAAGTCAACTACAGCCTCATCCTCTGTTTATTTGTAAAATGACTTTGGAAGTGGCAGGGTATTCATCTTATGAACATACCTATGTAACAGTCGTGTTTTGTGGAGTAAAAGGTGAAGTTTTGATACTTTACTTTGAGAAATTTAAAAATATCTCTTCCATCTCCCACTTTTGTCTGTTCCCTGTCCTCCTTTCTTTCCTATGATTTTGTTCATTGGCGCTTGCTTGCTCCTTAAAGTACAGAAGCTATCAGGTCAGGGTGAATGAAGTTACTGAGAGAAACTAGAAAGAACACAGCTTGTTATTTCTTAGTACTTGTTCATTGCAAAAATGCTGTTTTTTAATGCATTTCATATTCTTTTGGGTGGAGGAGGCATATCTGCTTAACGGCATGAGTCAATAGAGTTGGGAACTTTACTAAAATTTAAGTGGATGTGAGTCAGTGATGCTTTGGGGGGAAGAGTTAAAAAGAAAAATGCCTACGTGTTATATGGGAACGATCCATCCTAGCAAAAATATCCTCGGTAGAATTTCTATCTTGTGCTTCCCTACCCCTTCGAAACTTAGTCGCTGTGTGGGAAGGAAGCGGTCAGCACTTCAGACCATAGTGAGCCACGCGTGGCCATTTTAGGTTATGCAGGGAGAAACTATTTAGACATTGGTTTGTAATTTTCCCTTCCACCTCCTCACCCGGGATACTTCATCCCAACAGTGTGCCCTATTTACAGTGCCAGCTGTAAACATCCCCGATCAGATGGTGTCAGGGATGTGGAGTGGGCAGTGTTAACTTTTCTCTGAAGATGAAGCCCCCCAAGATGCAGCAGGTTGAGTGTGGCTCGTGGGCCACGTGGCGAGACTGTGGGAAAACCTGGAAGCACCAGGCAGTCTTGCCCTTGACTCAGTCCCTTCCCAGTACTTGGGCTCCACAGGAAATTGGGGAGCTTAGTTTGGATGGAGAAGAGTACCTATCCCTGTCTAATTAGTGAGAAGGGCCTGAGAATCTGCTAGTACTCACTTAATTTATTTTATTTTATTTTTGAGACAGAGTCTCACTATGTCACCCTGGGTAGAGTGCTGTGGCATCATAGTGCACAGCAACCTCAAACTCTTGGGCTTAAGCAATTCTCTTGCCTCAGCCTCCCAAGTAACTGGGACTACAGGTGCCTGCAACAATGCCTGGCTATTTTTTGGTTGCAGTTGTCATTGCTATTTAGCAGGCCTGGGCTGGGCTCGAACCCACCAACCTTGGTGTATGTGGCTGGTGTTCTACTCACTGAGCTATGGGTGCTGAGATGCCACTTATTTTTAAACGAGGATACAAGAGACTGGTTAGGATTTTGTGTATGACTGGTTAGGGTCATAGGCCCATCAACAACTATTATGAACCAAGTCCTCTGTTTAGTGCTAAGAGGAACCAAGACAAGGAACATCTAAGGGAGGAGCTGACCATCAGGCAGTGGGGTGCCAAGGGACGGGGCTGATGGTATGGTCCACCCCAGTGGGGAGGAATATTTTGTCATTGATGTTGTTTTGAATTGTTGGCACAGTAATTATAAAAAGCAGACTGACTCTTAGCTCTGCATACTTTTTATTTTATTTATTTATGTATTTATTTTTTCATACTTTTTAGTTCACCTGCTAAACTTTATTAACTACATCTGGGGCAGACTTCTTGTCACCCTGTCCTTGGTCAGCCAATGCAGTCCAGGTGAGGAGGCTGGTCATTCACCGGAGAAGGCAGGAAGATCATATTACTCCATGTTTGCTGAGGACACTGCTCCCTTGGACAGCTGATAATAAGAGCAGTTTTATCAATTTACAATAGCACTGGTTAAATGCTTTCCATATACTGACCCTATGAGGCATGTGCAAGGGCTATCCTGCTTTTACGGGTGAGGAACTTGAGACTTTGAGAACTTAACTGGCCAAGATCACAGAGCTAACAGCTGGTAGAGCCTAATTCATTGACACCGAAGACTGTGCTCTTGACTGTTCCACTATACAATACTGCCTCTGTCCCAACGATTGTGGACTTTATGGCATAGTGACAGAACCTTCCATCATGCCACACCCTCAGGTGGAAGTGTGCAGGGAGTGGTAGGCACTTACCCATGCTTTCAGCTTTGCCAAGGAAGCCCAAGCTTCCCCACTCCCCACTCCAGGTCCCTTTGAGTGCTCTAAGTTCCCTTGGCCATGTGAGAACAGCCATCCAGCTGCGCTTTTATACCATCCTCACCTTGCTTTCTAGGGTGGAGATGCTCCTCTTGGCCCGTGAGTTAATCAGAAGGGAGGTCCCCAGAGGAGTCCTCCGGAGCTGCCTTTGTAGCTTACAGCTGGTGAGGATGATATGCGTTTCACTTCCCTTTGCTCTCTGTTCTGTGGGGGAAGGGGTTTTTTAGCTTAAAGGAGATGGTGAAACCCATTCCAAGAGAGCTGTGATCTCTTTTGTTACTCAGTTCTGCTTTAGGTCCTCCTGAGCCTTGTCAGCTTCTCACCCCCTGGTCCTGGAGTGTAACTCTCTCAGCATGGCCCGAGGGGGCACCTGTATTACCAGCTGGGCTTCCACTAAGACTTTTACATTTGTGCAAAGTTTGTTTGTATTCTCCCCACCCCCACTGCTACCTGATACACATCTGAGCACAGTTTCAAGGCTGACGTTGTTTTGTTTGCCGGTGACTTTGGCTTTTTCCCTTCCCTGTCCGTGGTCTGCCTTCTGCTCCGAAAGGAGCCTCGAGCAGTGGTTCTGTGGGCTCCCTTCCTCTTCGGGATAACTCTGAGTCACGTGGCTGTTGAGATTCAGGAATGGTGGAAAGGGAGAGCCAGTCTAGCAAATGGGGCTCGGAAAAATGATCCTCTGGGGGCCACTTATCCCCTCTTGTAGAAAGTGAAAAGTCCACAAGTAAGAAAAATAACATAGTTGGCTTGAACCCATAGGTGCTAAACGCCGATGTGGCTAAATAAACAGAAAGGGTCTGCTCAGTGACGGAGCATAAATCACTTCCAAAGATCCTGGACTCCAGGAGGGCCCCTCCCTGGAGCAGTGGGTCTTATCCCTGTGTTGGCCCTTCTAAAACAACAAAGTCAGTTCCTTAAACCTAGTCCCATCTTCCCTCTTTCTGCTTCTTCAGTCCCCTCCTGTGCCAAATTCTCAGCCACCCAGCACTTCTGGAACGGTCCCGACAGACATCACACTCACATGCTGGCCTGCGGAGTCCTGAGGCAGGAGCCACACGATTTCCTACGCCTCTGGAATTTCACATTGTGATTGGAAAGGTTGTTTTTTCAAACACAGTTTGTTATTTTGGGTTATCTTTCAGCATTTCGTACATTTTTGATAGGAGGTTAGGTGGGCGTGAGGTATTTGAGGGGATGTCAGGGTCATCATAGGTGACACAATGCTAGTGTTTGTTTTCTTTAATATTCTTGGCCCAGTAGGATGAGTCCTTTTGCAATGAAACATAAGCATGCTCCTCTCATTTTTCAGGCTGGATAACATTTTACTGATTTTTTTCCCTAAGAAAATCCAGTGCGTGATGGTCTGAGTGTTGAGGGTAGCATTTCCCAGGATGAGTCAAAGGGATAGATGCTTTTTTTCCAGCCTCTGTGATCTTATCCCTGCTATTTACTCAATAGTGCGGGCCCCTGTCTCTGAAGTGTCCGACTGGAGTTCTGTGGGAGGGATGGCATAGTAGGGGATTTGAGCAAAGAGGGGTCCTGGGCTAAATAATCGTTACAGGTCCTGCACACCCAAGATTCCATGTTTATTCTGTGAGAAGGGGCTGGGCACCAGGGATGGGTGTGTGAAGGACCAGAAAGAATGTGGCAGAGTCCTTGCCCTTAGGAACTTGCAGTCTAGTGAGCCAGGGTGCCCAGGCTTAGGGTAGGTGGGGGACAGGTGCTCAGCAGGGCCAGACTGCTCCTTCACCTTGGTGTAGGGCGGGAGTCCTCCATGAAGGCTTCAGGAGTGGAGGGCAGCCTTGCAGGAGCAGATTAAGATCTCAGGACTTGTTCCTCCTGGTTACTGTATCTTTCTTTTTGTTGTTGTTGAGAGAGAGTCTCTTTCTATTGCCCAGGCCAGAGTGCCATGGCATCAGCCTAGCTCACAGCAATCTCAAACTCCTGGACTTAAGAGATCCTCCTGCCTCAGCCTCCTAAGTAGCTAGTTACTACAGACACCCAGCACAAAACCTGGCTAATTTTTATATTGTTAGTAGAGATGGGGTCTCACTCTTGCTCAGGCTGGTTTTGAACTCCTGAGCTCAAGCAGTCTACCTGCCTCAGTCTCCCTGCATGTTAGGAAAAATAGGTGTGAGCCACCGGGCCTGGTCCTTTCTTGCTACATCTCATACTTTCTGGCTTCTTGATGCCTGACATGATGTTTGCTTGTGGTACCCACAACTCCAGTAACAGCCTGGGTGAGCACCTGGGGCCATAAAGGCCCCAGACCCTCTTCATATCCTCTTCCTGAGCTGTGATCTCTTTTGTTACTCAGTTTTGCTTTAGGTCCTCCTGAGCCTTGTCAGCTTCTCACCCCCTTGTCCTGGAGTGTAATTCTCTCTCAGCATGGCCCGAGGAGGCATCTGCATTACCAGCTGGGCTTCCACTAAGATGGCCTTTGCTCTTGCTCTGGGAAGATCGCATCATTCATCAAGATGTTTTCTCAGTCTGTGTTTTTACAGCCTGTAACTCTTCTGTGTATGGTTCTCTATAAGTTTAGGCTTTTTTCTTGCATTCATTTTTCATATGGACCTTTAGATAGTTACTTGTATGTGTCAAGTTGACTAGGCCTCTGTACTCAGGGGTTTGGTCCAACATTAAATCTAGATCAATCTTTCTTATCTTACGGCACACTTGAACCTATAGTTAAACTTTCATGGCACACTTAAATTATGTTGATTAAAAAGAAAAAAGTAAAAAGAAAAAGAATATATTTACTGTGCTTTGAACTTCTTTTGAAAATATTTTAATGATCTGTAAAAATCTACACAGCACACCAGGGCACACCAGTTGAAAATTACTAATCTAGAAGTTGCCGTGAAGGTATTTTGTGGGTGTGATTAACATTTTCAGTCAGTTGACTTCAAATTATAGCAGATTACCCTCTGGAATATGGGTGGCTTCATCCCATCAGTTGAAAGGCTGAAGAGCAAAGACTGAGGTTTATTAAAAAGACAAGAAATCCTGCCCGAGTTTCTACCCTATTAACCTGACCTATTGATTTTAGACTCAAGACTGCCCATCACTCTTACCTGAATTTCTAGCCTACTGGCCAGGCCAACATATTTCAGACTTGCCAGCTTCTGCAATCACCATAAGCCAATTCCTTAAAATCTCTGTCTCTCTGTGTATCTATGTGTGTATATTACATGTGCATCTATCTCTGTTTCTCTCTCCTGTCAGTTCTCTTCTTCTGCAGAACCCCAAGTGACACAGACCTTCTCTGACTACTGCCTTCTCTCCCTGCCCATCCTTCCCCTGGTGCCACCATCCCCACCACCATGAGGTTCCTGTGCACCATCTCTGAAAAGTTGATGATGTGGCTGGGCCACTGATAACTGCTGATTGCACTTTCAGAAAGAGCTTGGGTTACCCAGGATGTCAGCCTTTCTGCCCGCTCCATGCTTTAGCAGTTCCTACTCTGGAAAGCAGCCTACAGAGAGGAAGCTCAGCCCAAAGAGCCTAAACTCCAATCTGTGATGTTTATGTTTGTTGGCCATTCTTGTTTTTTAAAAAAAAATCATAAAGAAAAGAAAAGAAAATAGGTGATGAGAGAGAAAAGGTTCTCAGGATAAAAGGCTAAACTCTGGGCTAAAATCAAGATTGGCAATTAGCTGAGGATTTAGTGATCTATGCTCCCGTTTGCTCCTAATCACCGCGAGAAATTGAGAGGCATGGAGGCCTGGGCTAGCTTAACAGACAGAGCTGTTCTCCACGCTCACCCTCTCTTGTGAGACATGCAGGAATCCGTGCCCTGGGTCTGGAGACAGGGGTCATGCTCGTCTGGGCCAACCTCATCTCTCCTCTCCTGTCCCCTGCTCTGCCTCTTGCACTCCTCTGTAGTCCTGCCCTGCCCCATGCTATGTGGAACTGGTGGTCAAGAGGGCTGTGTGTTTTCTGGTGGCAGGGGCTGGGCTTGGTCTCATTTCTTCTGCAGGATGCTTTTCTGTTGTGTTTCTCCTCTCAGACAGAGGAGACATTTGTGAGTGAGACCAACCACTCATTGCCAAGTGGGGAGTGACCTGGCTCTCACTTCTTCTCTGCACCATCCCAGGGATAGGATTATAGAAGTGGCATGTGCATGTGGAAGCATGTGTGGCCATGTGCTCTTGTCCCTCCTGGACAGCTTGATTCTTCCTTGTGCCCTGTGTTCATGTCTTCCAAGTGTTTACAGAGGGTCCTGGCCAGCCCAGTACTTCTTTTTATTTTTTATTTTTTATTTTTTTTTATTTTTAAATACATGTATTTTATTATTCTTCATTACATTATTCCCCCACCCCCACCCTTCAGGTAAGACAGAATTGATTTACAGAAAACACTAAAGCTCCTGGTAGAGGGAGAGAATTCAAGTGGGGAGAGAGAAGCTCTCTCCGTTCCTCTCCCGGTCTTTTAGGCTTATTATTTTCATGTCCGTAAAATAAAATTTGATA
>CAUYRH010054561.1:0-55271 GCA_963574655.1 Perodicticus potto
AAAAAAATAAACAAGAAAATGATTTTGAATCACGATTGTACTTTAGCTAAATTTGGATGCAATGGAAGAGTTAAATTCTCTTTCTCATGCATGCACTCAAAAACATAACCACTCATGTAACTTTCTTGAAATAGTAACTGAGGATATGCCAATCCAAACACAGTTCAAAAACAATATATGAGAAAAAAAACAGTGGTCACAATAAACAAATATGAAATTTTATAGCAATAACTATGTAATTGTTGATGTATAGTTTTTTGAAAATGCAACAATATGGAACTAAGAAAAGAAGTGGCAGGGTATACAGAAAAAGAAGTAAAAACGTGTTATTTTTTCAAGGGGAGATTATCATATTACTAATAATCCTAAATATTGACAGAAATAAAATGTGTGTTATAAAATTTAAAGGGTAGCCATAAAAGGATACATAGATAATTATAAAACCACTAAAGAAAAGAAAAAAAAAACAAAATTTGATTAGTCAAATCTAGAAACAAAAAATGGGAGGACTCCAAGCAAACACAATAGAGAGAAAAGAAAATTAGATGCCAAAAATAGGTTCCAATGTTTCTTCAGTCACAATAAATGTGAATGAACTAAATTTCCACATTGAAACACAGAGATGTATTTGGTGACAAAAACAGTGCAAACACAAATTGTTCAGAAAAGATAAACCAAAAATAATAACAAAATGTTATACAATCAATAATAATACCTTGCCATTTATACTGTTTCATAGCACAGACATGGATAAAAAATTTTTACTTCAGTCTATGAGGCTTGTATAATTTGGATACAAAATTTAGGCAAAGATAAGGAAAAACTGAGAAAGAATTATGGATAAATTTTATTTTTTAAATGATACAAAAAAAACTTCCTAAATGTTAACAAATAGTATCTAATAATGTTTTATAATACAATAAAAATCCTTATGAAATCGTTTCATCTTAGGAATGCTAGAATGGTCAAGCATTAAATAATTTTTATTAGTGCAAATCACTGAATTAACAGGTTAAAGAGTAAAAAAAATTATCATCCCAAAGGATTCCAAAGAAGTATTTAATATAATTAAGTGCCAATTCTTGATAAAATTTGTAGTAAATGAGACAGAATAAAATTTCTCAACTGTAAAAGTGTCTCTATAAGAAAACAAAACCAACTAAAAATCACACTGACCTATAAAGATTTAGAAAATACACAATAATAAAATCTTTGAAATATATAGAACCAAACCCATGTAGGAGTATGTAATACTTATATCGAGAACTATAAATATTTTCTGAATAAATTTTTTTTTTTTTGTAGAGTCAGAGTCTCATTCTATGGCTCTTGGTAGAGTGCCGTGGCGTCACATAGCTCACAGCAACCTCCAGCTCTTGGGCTTAGGTGATTCTCTTGCCTCAGCCTCCCAAGTAGCTGGGACTACAGGCATCTGCCACAACACCTGGCTAATTTTTTGTTTTGCAGTTCAGCTGGGGCTGCATTTGAACCCGCCACCCTTGGTATATGGGGCCGGGGCCCTACTTGCTGAGCCAAAGGTGCTGCCCCTTTTCTGAATAAATTTACCTGAATAAATGAAAAGGTACAATTTTATTGAAGAGAGTCATTAGTTTAAGGAAGACAATTTGCCCACATTGAGTACGATACCTACAAGATTGGAAAATGAAATTTATATTGATGATTCTAAAATTAATATCTAATAAGACAACACTCAAGGGTGATGATAACTTTGAACACAAAAGGATAAAAAATTGATAGATTTAATCACATAAAAATGTAAAATACTGAATTGTAAAATATATCACAAAAATTAAAACCAGGCAGCAGGTTTGGCATCCATTATAAAATACTATTATAGACATTAAATAACTGATAAAATTAAGAAAACAAGGTCAAAAATAATAAAACCTCCAAAGGCCATAAGCAAGCAATTTATAGAAAAAGAAAAATCACCAATAACAGGAAAAGATGTTCATAGTATTCGGGGAAATTAGGAGTTTTTGAGGGTACTCTGAATTGGGCATTTTCATACATTTTTTTCCCCAAGAGTATAAAGTGTTTGGGGGAAAAATTTGTAACTATCAAATTTATACATGCTACTATCTGTTAACATTTACCACGTGCCTGAAGACGCATGCACAAGGGTGGTCATTACAAGACTGTGCGAAATAGCAAAACACTGAAGAGAATCGAAATATTTATCAATACAGCAATGGATAAATAAATGATGATATGTTTGTATTAGTATTCCAGATAGCAATTAAAAAGAAAGACTGTTCTATATGAACTAACACAGAAGGACAAGAACTATTACAGAAACATAAGCTACATCTGATGCCACATACTAGAATAGACCACATATTTTATGCACATATGTAAGTGTACAGAAAATGATCTCTTAACATTGTCACCTCTAGAGAGTGGGATTAGTTGAAGAGTGGGGAACAGAAAAAAGGGCCATTTACTTTTTGTGTAAACAGTTTTCTATTCCCTACATTTTTCATAATAAACATTTTAGGATAAAAATAAAGTCATATGTACAACCTTGTTTGTTTAAACACACACACATTTCCAAAGGAAATCTCTTTCTTGACAATAAAAAGAAATGTGCCAATCCTTCTACTGAAGAGACCTAGAAAATATGGATAAAATATATTACAAAGTCTACTTATAGACATCAGAGGCCGAACATGTTGCTGAATATTTGCTAGACCAGGCTCTATGAATAAACAAATATAAAAATAACCTTTCCTCTTAGAGAATTTCCTGATTGCAGAAAGAGATTATAAGCCTGAGTAGCATTTTGAGAATTCATGAAACTAAGGGAATAAGGACTTGAATTCTAGAGACCACCCAACAGTAGGCACCCTGGAGAACTCCATGGCTCTGTGTTGGAATCCTGGAGGCCCCCAGCAGTGATGTAAGAGGTACACAGCATCCTCCTCCAAGTACGAGCGTAGCTTTGCATCATCTCATTCGCACATTACTAGGGGCTGAATTGTGTCAAGCCTAAAAACCACATGTTGAAGTCCTAGCCCCCAGTGTCTCAGAATGTGACAGTATTTAGAGATTGAGTTTTAAAGAGATTATTAAGTTAAAATGAAGTCATGATGGTGCACCTTAATCCAGAATGACTGGTGTCTCTCCAAGAAGAAGAGATAAGGACGCAGACACACGTGGAGGAAGAGCAGGCGAGGACACGGGAAGGAAAAGATAGCCATCTTCTAGCCAAAGAGAACATCCAGAAGAAACCAATGCTGCTGGCACCTTGACCCGACAGTTTTAACTTCCAAAAGTGGGAGAAAATAAATTTCTGTTGTTTAAACTACCCAGTCTGTGATATTTTGTTACAGCAGCCAGAGCAAACTCATTCACCTGGAATGAAGTGAATGTTAGATTGTTAGTGCCCCTAGGGACCAGGCAGAAAATAGATCATCTCTGGAAGAGATTTGGCCTCAGATTATTCTACAAACAATTTACAAATAAAAGGACTACAATAAAAAGTAATGAGGCACTGAGGAGATAAAATGACACAGAACGAAGCCAGCAGAAATGGCAAACAGTAGAAGTTGACTCACAGGACCAGTAGGTAGACTTTCAAAGAACTCTGCTGATATATTCAAGGGGGTAAAGGACAAGATTATGAATTTCAGCAGAGAATTGAAAACTAAAAACTAAATGAAAATATAAAAATAAAAAATAGTAAAGATTAATAACTCAATAGGTGGGATTTACTGCAGATTAAAAACAAAGAAAGAATTGGTGATTGAAAGATCAGAGGAAAATATCCAGAATGAACCACAATGAGACAAAATAAGACACAGAAGAAAACAGATACATGTATGTAGAGTATAGTTAGACTGTCCAATATATGTGTAATTCAACTAAAATGAAGAAAAAAAAGATCCAGAATTAATATGTGGAGAAATAATGGCTAAAATGACTCAAAAACTGATCGAAGACATCAAGTCACAATTTCAAGAAGCTCCAGGAACTCTAAGAAAAATAAAGGCCATTCTTAGATTCTTCATAAAAATCTTAAAAGCAGCCGGTTGGGGGCAGTGGGAGGAAGAGATGAGATTACTTTTAAAGCAGCAGCAAGACTGACAGCTAATTTCTCAATAGAAACAATGACCCAGTGGAAATATCCTTCAAGAATGATGGTGAAATAAAAACACCTTCAAATGAGCAAACATGGTGATAAATCACAGAAAGAAATTCAAAAGCGTGATCCCAGATGAAAGTTTGAGATGCGTAAAGGAATGGCGGACTATAGAAAGGTAATACATGGAGAAATGGAAATAGATACTGGTGTTTCTATGGGTTTAAAATATTCATAAATTAAAATACATAAAAAAGGCGGAAATCCCGAAGTTAATGGCAACATAGATGAACCTCTCTTTTCTCTGGTATGATTTTCCTGTGTTTTGATTTCTGCTCAAGCAAACAGGAAGCATAGAGCAAAGTTCAAGACTCAAATTCAGACATTTGATTAATTCTTGCAGCCAATATATGGCCTTCCTTCTATCTTCTATGGTATTAGTGCTCTCTTTATATCTATATTTTATTAACATTTTAAAAAAATTAGTTCTTTGGTGGAAGGTGCTTCAACATGTGAATGTATCATGTATGAATGTGGAACAGGGAATCTGTGGCATTATGAACGAGATTTTATAGTAAAATTCAAGTAATCCCTTTTAGGTATCCAGATCCTCCCCTGTACTTCATTGAGAGAATTCAATTGATTGGTTTCTAGGTTAATACTTATTTTCAAAAAGAAGCCCTCCAAGTGTATGTGAAACTGTAACTTGTAATCTCTTGTATAAGCATAAATTTAAATGTTTATCAAAATGTAGTCAGAAAAAAAATCTGTTATTTCTCTTCACAAAATAACCATATATTCTTAGCGACAACTCCGCGTTGTTAGCACAATTGTCCAGATCTTCAAGGAGAGGCGGTGAGAAATGAGCCCCTCATTAAATGTTGCCTGGTGAGCTAGTTAGTTCACCTTGAATACACATGACTGGTGGTCAGTAAGGAATTGTCTGTCATTTAAAATTTTTATTTGCAGACATTTACATGTGTTGCCCATCATATAATAGCCCATATGTATACCAGTCACTTAAGCGGACCAGCCCTTAAGGCTGACAGAGAGTCTCAGTAAATGCACATGGAACTCAAGACAGGTGGGCAGGCTGACAAATTCAAAACTGAAAACACATAGCCTCCATCTCTTCAACCAAAGCCTGATCTGCGTGCTTGCAGATCAGACCCCAGATACACATCAGACTCCTTTGGAAAATGTCATTAAGCATTTGTTTCTCCGTTCTTACAAAGATCTTGCTGAGGCAGTGGTGAAGGGAAATATGTCAACTACAATAAAAATGGTGATAGCCTCATTTTTCTGCTGCATTTCCCACTATGGAAAGGGCTTCATTATCAGCAAAGAACCCTGCTAGAGAGGAGCTTCCCTGCTGCCCAGGATGACATTACTAACCCCCCAATCCCCACCCCAATGGAGAATTATAATGAGGGAAGCTGGAGGAGGCCACAGAGCAACTGAACGCTGTGAACTGTCCCCTCAAGCTAAGCCCCGCACTCTTTCCTCATTAGCGATGTGCAAAACCATGAAACCCACCCAACACAGATGATGTTTATGAGTCGGGTGCTATGTAATGTGTGTTACAGGAAAAGTTTATGCCTGCATGGGACTTAACTTCTTTAATAATGATGATGATAATAATAATGGGATATACTGTTTGCCGGACACTGTCCTAGGTGCCAATCATGGCTCAATGAATCATCCTCTAACTGTCCTTACAAAGAACGCGTTCATTAACTTCATCACCGTTTTACAGATGAGGAAACCAAGCTAGGTGATCTGCAGTCTGTTTCCTAGCACAATGCTCTTCCTGTTCATCCACAATACCTTGCTACTGTATTTGCTGTGTATGTTTCTACCCCAGTGATTCATCCACGCGGTCCAGTGTGGCAGGTGTGTGTGTTTGGTGGGCTTCTGTGCTCTTTGAGCCGCAAAGGAAAACTGTCACCCCTCATTTGGCATGCTGTCCCTCCTTCACAAGAAACTGTGCTCTATCATCATAACTCCTTTTTTTCTTTGCAGTCCTAATGCATTTCATAATTTTCTGGCAACTACCACACAATCCAGTCATCCACAGGCCATAGGATGTGCCCTGTGTGGCCTATGCCCCCATCAAAGCAAGAAATTTCTGAAGAATGACAGAGAAACTCTAGGTCAGAAGATGCACACTGGCTGGTCATGATTTAAATCCTGCTTGCCAACGTGTTTTCTTGGCCAATGTGGGTGTCATTCAATGTTAAAAAACAAAAAATCAAAGATTTTATATAAAACCCAATTTACAGCTTCTCTTGAAAAACCAAGACGTAGTAACATTGTGCCCTTTTCTTGCATGACAGCCATCAGGACCCTCTTGTGGAAGGATATAAACTCTCTGGTCTACCCCAGGCCTTTCTTGCCTCTCCTGTGTCTGCCCCTGGGCCCAGTGTTCTTGGCTTATTCCCACTGCCCACCTTGGTGAGCTTGCCGATTCCTGCTGCACTCAATCACAGCTACCATCATCTGAGGCACTTCCAGCAAGGTGTCTGTTGACAGCCAATTAGCCAAGACTGCCCTTCTGTTCACAATGGGTAGTGAAGCCATGTTTGTATTTTTTTTTCTTTTGAGGGAGCAGTTTTTGGCAATGGCCAGTACTTTCATCACCATAACTACAAAAAACTCTTATGCTACTAAGTCGTCTAGAGAAAATGCAGCTAACTAATCTCTGCAGCTTCTTCACCCCCAAGCTTCCTCGGGGTGCCTATGGGAGAGCTCTGTAGGAATGTGAGAATCTCTAAGATACCCAGGAAGTGTTATTCCTGCTTATTTCTGATCCAAAAAAGCTTCACTATTTTCAACTGTCACCCCAGATGAGTGTTACTGGAGTGTTATTCCAGAGCACCCTTTTCAGTGAAATGAAGACTCTGGTCCTGTATGGTTTTTCCACCTATCTGAAAACCCTCTGGTAAATGTAAGTCCTTTCCCCAAGCTGAGAATGATGTGAGCAGGTAAGAAACTATTAACTTATCCTTATTTCAGTGCTGTGTTTAGTGGGATAGCTCCCTTGGATTTCTTTTTTTTTTTTCTTTACTTAAGACCTTTATTATGTTTTCAAATATTTTCATATGTGATCAAATTGAGATTTTTAAGACCTTCATTTTTTTGTTTCATATTTTCTTTGTATTTCTCTTCAATAGTTGATTGACCCAACATCTTTCTGTCTGCTCTATACAATGAAAATACAAACTAAATGAGAATAGAAAAAATAATTAAAGCATTGAATTGTACAAATTACACATCTGTTCCAAAATATGCTTACATTAAATAAAATATGCATTTCATTAAGAGATCTACAGTGGATGACTCTATGCATTCTGGAAAGCTTCACAACACCTACGCGGGGCCAACACTGGTGGAAGAAGCTAAGAGAATTTGCATCCAATCACAGTTTGTAGCGGGTTGCTTATTGCCAATCTGCAAGTTCCACTGAACACATCATTAGCATCACTAGTGCAGGAAACCACTTTTGTTTGGGGAAAGGGTAAGCAAGCTCTAGCCTCAATTTTGAGTTCATTATAACTTCTCAAGAATTTCACCAACAACCTATACAGTACAATTTCAAAAAAGTAAACATGTTGAGGTAAGCAGACAATTCTTTAGAAGCCCAGACACGTGTTCTTGCTGTGTTTATGTTGAACTCTCCATCTATAATGGGCAGTCACGAAGATGATCTCCTTCAGACAACATGGTCACAGGGCCAGGACAGTCCAGAGGGGCTAAGGGAACGTGAGGACGGGGAGCGGAGGGGCCACCTCTTGCTTCACGTTAGAGACAAGCTGCGTCCAGTCCGTGGGCCTGCACGTGTCCCCTTCATCATCTGGCGTAGCGCTTGATGTAGTCGTCCACTGTGTTCCGGAAGTCCTCGTTGTCTCGCAGGTGATTCTCTGCAGCCTCAGTGTTCAGTGGGTCATCAAAATTCAAAAAATCACTAAACAAAGAGTTTAGTCCCCAAACAACATCCTTCCGCGTTCGTGTGGGAGCCCAGCAGTGCCGTCCATCGAGTATTCTCTCAGTAAATTCCCGCAACTTTCACCTGTCTCGGGGATGTTGGTGTGCCAGACCCTGGTCAAGCATTTCACCGGGGGAGGCACCATGTCGTACGCGTCGGGGACTGCAGTTTCAAACTGCAACTTTCCACCCTGGTAGTAAGCCTCATCTAGGGTGACAGTTAGTTGCAAGCAATGAAGCTCGTTTGGATCAGGAAAATGCACTTTACATGGACAAAGTAAATTAGCTTTAAGTTCTGCAACCTCTTTAACAAGCAACTTGTCTCTCACAGAAACCCTCCGAGTGGAGTCGGATGCTGTGGCTTATGTCCCGGACCCTTGGAGACCATCCATCATGGCGCTTCAGTTTGCTTGCCAGCCTTAGCACTACTGCTGCCTTGACCCTGGGCACCCGCAGATGGGCGAGGCGGGCCCGGCGCCCGACACCATGCCCGGCCCGGGCGGCCGCGAGACGCGGGCCGCACAAAGATCTGGGTGGCGGGACCGGAGGTAAGACCTTCATTTTTAATTTGTAATAAATTATACAACTTGACTTTTCAAAAAAGCTCCCTTATGTTTCAATCCAATACATATTTACTGAGCACCTTGTGTAAGCCCTGCGGAGGGGCTGCGGGTGGCCACGCCCGCATTCGGGAAGCTCTTTGATCTGCACTATCTTATCTGACCCATGTATTAGTCGCACGAGGGTCTTTTTTATACCCGTGTTATAGGTGATGGCCCTGAGGCTGAGAGGAATCTTATCCAACATCAATGTGAGGAATCAGGATTTGACCTCGCGGGTTAGAGCTCTGTTTCAATGCACTACCTAGAGTGTGTGATGTAAGATAATAAACCTACTGGTTTAGAGGAAATAGTCTTATGGACAGAACAGAGTGTCAGATGGGGGCACAAGTGCTGATGAAAAGATCCTCCCCTTTACCATTTTCTATTATTTAGTTTTCTATAATGCTGGTCGTGAGGGAGACCCACTAGTCTACAAGAGAGAACCCGAATGTTGGAACTGCTGTTGAGGCCACCACTGTTGGCACAGGTGCTGATTTGTGACAAAACCAATACACCAAGGCAGCATTGCAGGAGCCACTGAAGTGTCAATACTCTGACGCTTATTACCATAGCCATGAGGCACCACAGGAGCTGTCGGGTGTCACGGACAGTGTGGGGGCGCTGGCACCCCTGATGTGCCACGGCAGGTCTATGTTCCCTGGTGTTCTGTGCCCACTCCTGGTATGCTGCTCTTGGGGTAGCAGGTGCAGAGATAAAGTGAGTTAGTTCAAACCGTAGCACATACTCATATAAAAGTGTAATACCCATATTATACCATATAATATAAGAAGTGCTAGGTAAGGGATCAACTCAAAGGTGGGGATAGGGTGCTCCAGACCCAAGAGTTAGCTTTTCTATTAGACCTAGCAGCAGGAGGCAGAAACAGTGGTGAGAGTCCTGCTGTTCCTCAACGCCCTGGCCAGCACAACCCTTGTTCACTTTCAATCAGGCACTCCTATAAGGTGAGCCAAAGATAACACTAGCATATTTTCTGAAGTGAGATACCTCCTAAGAATCAGGTATTTACTGTCATGTTTTATGCATTAATTCTAGTAGGGAAGCACAGCTATTCATATGCCTTTGATTTATTCATTCAACAAACCTAAGTGAAGTATTTATTATGTGCATATCTTCAATTTGTTCACAGGCTATAAGGGGAAGTAACATGTTGCCTTAGTCCATTTGTGCTGCTGTAACACAATACC
Source organism: Perodicticus potto (assembly GCA_963574655.1). NCBI lineage: Eukaryota > Metazoa > Chordata > Mammalia > Primates > Lorisidae > Perodicticus > Perodicticus potto. Next base: position 9,894 of record CAUYRH010054561.1, read on the forward strand.
TAAGACTGGATGATTTATAAGGAACAGGAATTTATTTTCTCATAGTTCTAGAGGCTGGGAAGTCCAAGATCCAGGTGGTGGCATCTGGTGAGGATTTTCTTGCTATGTCCTCACATGGTACAGGCAGAAGGCAAAAAGGGAACAAATAGTGCATTCTCAGATTGTGGAAGAATGGAAAACAGTGAACCCACTCCCTCAAGCCCTTTATGAGTGCCCTAATCCTATCCACGAGGGCCTTCATCCTTCATGACTTAATGACCTTTTAAAGGCTGTACCACTTAATACTACCATATTCAAAATTAAGTTTCGGCATGGATTTTGGAGAGGATAAAACATTCAAACCATAGCACATATTTAAATGTGTAATTATAGAATGAGAAGTGCCAGGCTAGAGAGGTAAACTCAGAGGGCCATGAGAACACCAGGGAGGGGTATTTTACTTCCTTTCTCCTATGTGGGGGGAGATTCAGAGAAGGTTTTCTGGATGAACTGGTGTTTAAACTGGCACGTGAAGGACAAGTAAAACCCAGGCAGACATGATGGGAAAAGTCAGAACAGCACATAAGAGGTTCTAGGGGGAGAAAACTTGGCACATTTGGAATTGCTAGGAGGTAACAATATTTGGGTGGGTTGTGAATGGTGAGTTTGGGGACTAAGACAGTGTCTTGGTCAAGATAATGAAGTACCTTGAGTACCAGGCTGGGAAAACTGGTTAGGCCAGTAAGTCACACATGCGGTCAGAGCATGATTGAGATCCCTTCTGGGTGCAGGATAAAAGATGGACCAGGTGAGGAGGACAACGCAAGAACCATTCCTCTTTCTTTGGGAAGTTGATGCTCATGAACTGAACAACTTTGGGTACACCCACCAGGCCGGTCTTATAGGTCTGGCAATCAGATGGATGACAGCTGTTCCAGCCACTCTCCCTGACAACACCTGTGGTGCAGGAGCCCCTGGAATGGGAGGCAGCCTCAGCCTGCCTCAGTACCAGGGGATACCTAACCAACTGTGCAAAGCTGTGATTGGCACCCGTACCCACCAGGCCCAGGAGGAGCAACACCACTGTCATCTTCAGGAGGCTGGAGAAGCTGATAGTAAAGAGAACTCAGAGCGGCCTTAGCTGGATACTGACAGCAGTGGTGGCTGCAGAGTAGGGCTGGGCCTGAGGCCAAATGAGTTGGCAGGGTCTGCTTGGCCTCTGCCTTGCCCCTCTCAGCTCCATCTGTCTAACGGTGGGTATCAGCCGTAAAGAGTGCCAGCCTTCAAAGATGGCAATTCCAAAAAGGAGAGGAGGACACATAAGACGTATGCTCATGGGTGAAGACTGCCTAAAATATTCAGTGCTAGGAAACAGTCACAGTGGCCACAGGGGTCCTTCAAACACTGTTTTCATCTTTTGCTTGCTTTCCCTTTTTTCTGTTTTTATCATTCATAAAGACATGCCAAAATTAATGTATCCATAAAGACATTTTTGATCGGGGCAGGGATATAAAACCTAATTCAAAGCAAAAAATGAATTAACTGTTCATGTAATTAAAACGTCCAATGATACTTTAAGGCAGAGTATGAATCAGGGATTCAAAATTACGTTAAAGTTTCTCTCCTGGCGGTCTCATGTTCAGACCATTTTAACCATTTAGCATTCTAGTAAAAATATTTTTTTTCATGGAAGCACAAGTTCTTGATTTTAATCTAATTTTCCTGGTTTGTATCATTCGCCATCCCTGAGACACCACAATGGCCAGGGCAATGGGAGACTCTGCTTAACTAGGTTGGGGATCTATGCCCAGGCTTAGAGGTGGAAGAGGTTTTCTATTCCCACTCGAACCACATGGATTAGTTGTTGGAGAATGGTGGTTTCATGGAGGAAATATGGATACCATTACTGGCCAAAGAGGGAAGACGGAAAGAGAAAGGGTTACCAACCTATGAATACTAAAGGGGACTGATTCTGATGGAGATTATCTACTGCTGATAATGGTAATAATGTTAACTGTCATGGTATTTTATGAAGAATTGTATAGTTTAGTGATACATGAACTTCAGTAGTTTGTATAGTTTGTATTGTTTAGTGATACATGAGTTCAGTAATTCTCTTAAGAGAGTTCTCTTCATTAGGAGAGTGGGTTAGGCGCTTTGCTGAGTTTGTGTATCACTTACCAGTTATAAGGGCTACAGAATTCTCTAAGAACTAGGTGACATGCTCTTAAACAGTTTCAGTCAAAGGACCTAAAGTCATAACTCACATCCATATGAAAGTCAGATGGTTAATGTAAAATAGTCTTGATTATACTGTATTATTTAACAGGTATTTTCCAGAACAATCTTAAGATTGTTTTTGGCTAAGTCCTCAAGGCTTTTCCCTTACAACTTTCTTGGGATCTATTATTTTACTAAACACATTTATAAATTATAAATATCATAAATACATAAAATCAGAATGTTGGGCATGATTTCTTCAGAGTACTATCTGGAGTTTCTGACCTCAAATTCTCTGATTACATTGGCACCAAGCAGTTAATACATTTTTTTTCTTAAATAAAAGAAGAATAAATGAATGACTATAATAGTCTAATCCCAGCGGGAGGTTAAAAATCTGTGGGTACCCCAATCCATTAATATATCATTCATTAACCTGAGCTGGGGAGTAATAAGGATCTTACCTGGGACATTAACCTTAAGAATAGGAAGACGCTTGGCACCTGTAGCACAGTGGTTATGGCACCAGCCATATACACCCAGGCTGACGGGTTCGAACCCAGCCCAGGCCACCTAACCAACAATGACAACTGCATCAAAAAAATAGCTGGGTGTTGTCGCAGGCGCCTGTAGTCCCACCTACTTGGGAGGCTGAGGCAAGAGAATTGCTTAAGCCCAAGAGTTTGAGGTTGCTGTGAGCTGTGATACCATAGCACTCTACCAAGGGTGACATAGTGAGACTGTCTCAAAAAGAAAAGAAAAAGAAAAAAAAGGAATAGGAAGAAAAAATTATGAAACATTTTGAAAAATAAATTGCTCTGTCAGGGCAACAAAATATGTTAGCTGGTTATAATAAGAGGCTAAAGATGACTTCCAGTTTTTATAATAATTTTGGGTGGGAAACTGGAATGCAGCTACTGCTGACAGATTGTGATGACTGAGTGTCAGTGACTTGCCAAACATTTTTTACGTTATTTAATGCTCATGATTTGATAAGGTAACCCTCCATATTTTATATATGAGAAAGTGGGCGTGCAGTTACAATGTTCCCTGGCAGAGCTGGAATTCATCTTGACATCGGTCTGATAGCTTGGTTTTATAAAAGCCTGGGCATCATTAAATGACATGTTTGAAAGGGGAAGCTTACTGGGAAGGAGTAATTAAGGAAGTGAAGTAACTTACTTTTAATTTTTAAAAATTGTGGTAAAATATACATAACATAAAATCGACCATTTTAACTACAACCTTCACCATCACCCATCTTCCAAGCTTTTTTTCATTTTCATCTTCCAAAACTGAAATTCTGTACCTATAAACGATAGCTCCCTATTTTCTCCCACCTGCAGTTTCTGGCAACCACCATTCTACTTTCTGTCTCTATGAATTTGTCTCTATGTGCCTCACATAATTGGAATCATACAGTATTTAGACTTTTGTGACTGGTTTATTTCATGTAGTCTTCAAGGTTTACCCATGTTGCCCCATGTATCAGAGTTTTTCTTTATTTTTAAAGCTGAATAATATTTTACTGTGTGAAAATATTACCTTTAATTTATCCATTCATCTGCCAGTGGCTTCTTGTGTCACTTTCACCTTTTGGCTATTGAGCATAATGCTGCTATGAACATGGGTGTACAAATATCAACTACCAGGTCCCTGCTTACCTTCTGGGGAACATATACCTAGAAGTGTCATTGGTAGATCATATGGTAATTCTCTGCTTGTTTTTTTGAGGACCTTCCATAGAGACTACACCATTTTATATTCCCACCAGCAGAGCACAAGTGTCTAGTTTCTCCACATCTTCACCAACACTTGTTTGTTTGCTTTTAATAACAGCCATGTGGATGTGAAGTGGAATCTCACTGTGGTTTTGGTTTGTGTTTCTCTAAAGCTTAGTGATGTTAGACATCTTTTCAGTTACTTATTGGCCATTTGTATATTTTCTTTATAGTGATGACCTCTCAACTTCTTTGCCCATTTTTAAATGGCTTGTATTTTGTTGTTTTTGAGTTGTAGGAGCTCTTTATATATTCTGGATATTAACACCTTTTCACAAATGTTATATATATGTGATTTGCAAACATTTTCCCCATCCATGGATTGCCTTTCCACTCTATTGATAGTGTCCTTTGAAGCACAAAAGTTTTTAGTTTTGATGTAGTCAAATTTATTTTTTGTTTTCTGTGCTTTTGGTGTCATATCCAAGAAATTATTGCTGAATCCTATGTCATGAAGATTTCTCCTTATATTTTCTTCTACAAGTTTTATGGTTTTAGCTCTTATACTTAGCTTTTTAATGTATTTTGAGTTAATTTGTGTGTATTGTGTAAGGTTAAATGTCCAAATTCATTATTTTGCATGTGGGTAACCAGTTCTAGCACTTTTTGTTGAAAAGATGGTCTTTTCCCATTGAATGGTTTTAGCAACTTTGTCAAAAATCATTTCGATGATATACATAAAGATTTATTTCCGGGCTCATTAGGCTCTTCCAATGGTTTATATGTCTGTCTTTATGCCAGTATCACACTGTTTTGATTAGCTTTATAGCAGTTTTGAAATCAGGGAGTATAAGACCTCCAATTATGTTTTTCTTTTTCAAAACTATTTTGTATATTTGGAATCTTTTCTGATTTTATATGAATTTTAAGATGAATTTTTCTATTTGAGCAAAAGTGTTGTTGGGATTTTGATAAAGATTGCATTGAATCTGTAGATTACTTTGGAGGAGTGAAATTTTTAGATAGCTGAATTTTACAACTTGGGCTGAATATGTAAAAATGTTCAGAGAGCAGCTCCATTTGTGTGAGTTCAACTCAGATGTGTTGCTCCCATACTGGGACCTATATAAGACTATATTATTATTATTTTTTTTAATTAGGATTGTGCTTATTTATGTTTAGAGAGGTATTTTCCTAAGGTGCTAGCTAGTCACAATTAAATATACTTACCTGCTCTATTTTACCAGGTAGGAATATTATGCTCACACTGTTTTGTTCATTTTCACTTAAATTATTCCTCTCATTGAAATTCCAGGGCTGCAAAAGTCAATTTTAGGCTAAAAATAGTATATTTGCCATTGCTGACACTGTTTCATGTGGAAAACATAGCCAATAGATTTACAAAAAGAAAAAAATAATTTTCTGAGTGATTCTTAACAGTGTGAAAAATCACACTCACTGATGGAAAACCCCTAAAACTAGCACTGAACTAAGATTTCCTGCACCCATTTCATGGTTTTTATCATTTTCCTGCAAGTAGGATAGAAAGCAAGACTCAAGTTCCTTCTGCCCAACACATTTTCTTCTCAGTGTTGAAGGGAAGAAAATGAAGGATTAGACCTGGGGTTGGCAAACTATAGCCTGTTGGCCAAATCCAGCCCACCACCTGTTTTTGTAAAAGAAAAAAAATATTGGAACACAGCCATTCTCATTCTTGAGTGCATTGTCTGTGGCTGTGGAGTAGAGTAGTTGTGACAGGGACCAGATGGCCTGCAAAACCTAAAATATATGTCTGGTCCTTTACAGAATAAGTTTGTTGATCTCTGGACTAGACTATTAAAGTGATGATTGAGTAATTTAGTTCAACCCTCTCATGTTAAAGATGACAAAAATGAAAGCCCTAATGGTATGTCATGTATCAGCCATTGCAAGGGAAGACAGCATGGGACAGACTGAAAAACAGAGATGGGCCTTGGCAGGGCTGCCTCTCCTGGATTGGGGCAGAATCCGCAGACAGGAAATGTTGGGACTAGAATGGCTGCCACATGGCAAGTCCAAGGGAGGTTGAATTATCATTCTCATAATTCCCAATGAGGTTTCCAAGAAGAGATAACAAGGAGGGCCTCAGGAGATGGAAACAAACAGTAGGGGAATCAACAATAGGTGTCTGGGTCTCACTTGTGCAGACCTGGAAAATTAGGCAGGGGTTCCAGCAATACACGTGCATGGATCCTGGGAGCAATAAACTCTTACTGGATGTAAATTAATCAGAAGAAAAGATGAATAGATACCAATCACCTGGTCCTCTCACCTTCCTTTCCCTGGCTCAGTGTAGTGATCATTGCTGTGACTTCTCATAGTTAAGACTCCCCTTTCTCCCTACCCTTTCCCCATCACCCAAATTTCCATCCGTGAAAGCAGAACCAACTTCTTGCTGTTCCCTTTTATTCAAGACAATTATAGCAGAAATGCTAGGGGTGGGATCATAGGGACAGTTCTTTTCACATTTTGGATTATTTCTCTTGATGACAAAAAGAGTTATAACCACTACTGACCCACATATTTAATCCTACTTAGGGGGAAAGTTTAATAAATTAGAACATTATTCCAGAGGATTAGGTTGGCCAGCATGAATCTATCCTTTGAATAATAATACACTCTGAGCCAAAACTCATTCGTTTTCTGAACCAGAAAAATTAGAATGGGCTTGAGTTATATGTTTCCAAGGGGAAACAAAAATTATCTGCAAAAATCTGCTTTGCCTTTCTCAATTTCCATTTTTAGATAATCACACACAAAATTTGGAAAAATAGTGTTTACTGACTTCGTCATCTATAAAGTGTGCCAAGTATCATGGTATTTGGAAGTCTTTTTCAAAGTCAACATGTTACCAACAGATACTCATTTTTGGTTATGCATTTATTCATTCACTCTTTAAACATTTACTGAACATATATCACTTGCTTACTTTCACAAGACACCAGGAAAATTAAAAAAATTAAATAAGACTCTGCCCTTGAATGGCTTACCACCAATCTTAGTGGGGGTAAGTCAGACATGAAAAAGTACCTGATGTTACAGGTACATTAAGAATATATACAAAGGACCAGATGAATAGTTTTGTAATGGTTTTCAATAGTCATTGAAACACTTTGATTCCTACAATAAGAAATCACTAATTTAGCCTTTACAGTCTTGGTTTGACAATTTTACTGAACCACAAAAGATTGTTATATATAAGAAATTTATACAAGAAGAAAAAATTATATATTTATTTGTCTCATTAGGGTGCTTCGTGAAAAGAACCAAAGTTATGGGTAGAACCCAAATCAAATGGAAATGATATGTTCTATATTTATTAGATAATATTCAGAGCAGAACTTGGGCACATACTGCCCAATAGCGTAATATCGCTTCACCAATACATAAAATTATTTTCATTCAATTTTCTAAGAATTGAAACATCTCTATAGCATCCATAACTCTGGAGAGTTCAATGTTCAATATTTTCACCTATTATTTTTATTAATTTTAGATTTTGTTATTGGTATGTTTTTAATAGCTAGTTCTATTTAAAATTTAGCAGTTAATTTACTTTAAAATATAGAACTTAACACATAGCCATGCAACATGGTTGGGTTATTTTGCTGATAAAGGAGGTGAAACTATTAAAGGAGATTTTTGGTTGGTTGATGGAGGAAGATTCAAAGTTTGGGGTTTGTCCTTTACCTAGGTACAGGGCATGAGTGCTAAGTTTGAAATCTGAATTGAAGAAGCATTGAAAATACTGGCAGCCATTGAAATTCTCACCATTAATTTCTCTCCAAACCATCTGCAGATGTGTGCATATTAATTGGCTTCGGGCATTTTGTTATCTTGCAGGAGTAACACATTTGATAGCTAAAATTAGAAAGAAAGCAAAAAAAAAAAAAAAAGAAGAAGAAGTGAAAATACAAAGCGTGGTGTGCTAATGTAGGTGGGGTATTATAGTAAGAGACCCTGCCAGGCAGGATGGGTCCTTAATCCCTGTGAGATGTGAATGGCAAAAAGTGCTTGAGGCATGTTACTGAAAGACAATGCTATCTCACACTTATATCTAGACTTCTGCGTGAAAGGGTGAGAATTGGAGCTATTCACCATTCACACTGCCACACATTTTTTATAGCATGCTTTTCATTACATGGATTTGAATACATCAGTGATCAGCGTGTGGGGTGAGGGGGCGGTAGAGGAAGCCAGAAGGAAAATTGGAAGTCGTTTGGCTTTTATCTGTTTTACGTGTTTAAGCTTAAGGAAAAAAGCCTTTTCTTTTTTTTTAACATCATAATAATGAAAATGTTAATAACCAAGACAATAATAGCTACAAGTTGTGGAGAGCTTGTTATGCAGCAGAGACTATGCTAAGTGTTTTATGCACATCATCTCATTTAATGCCCCGTGTTTGCCCCACTCCCCCTAAGCAGTAAAATTCTCTTCCAGAACTGCTCATTTACCATCTCCTAGCAGAAGCACTATAAAGGGGTTCTATTTTATTTGCAATTCTGAATTTATAAATTCTTCTTCACCCTTGACCTTGTTGGAGCTCCTTTCTTCTTTGAGACTGTGAACAGGCTGTCTTTGAGCATTGATGGGAGGATGGGAGTGATGTCCTTTTCCTCTTCACCCAAGGCCAGTCTCAGAGTGTGCTTCTCAGCTAGACACGTCCTTGTAGGAGGAAGTGCCTGAGTTCCATCTCCTCCTGATGGAGCTGCAAAAGGGAGACCTGCACGAACCCAATTTTTGGATTTACAACCCTCACTCACCTCATAGTAAATAGCACCAGGGCAGGGAGAATGGCTTTCCTGCCTTAAGGAAGCAATTGGCTGTGCCAATGCTAACCCCTTGAAATTCCCGTGAACACTATTACTGTTCTGAGGGGAACGTGGCAACAAGGCAGATCTGTCTTGGACGCTTTCCAAGAAGCCCAGCACCAAAGGGAAGTCATAATAAAACTGGGCACAGAAGTAGGAGCTACAAATATTGCAGATGTTTCTCTACAGAGGCTTTGCAGCTTTTCAGGAGAACCTGATATCCCCTACTGGGTAGAGGGAGACTCAGACTCACGGCGGCGATGCTGCAATTCTACTCCTTTTAATGTGCTACTGAGAGAAGGCACCTGCCACGGTACAGGACACTTTCTCTTGTTAAGAACTTTCCCTTCCTTCTTCCTTCCTCTGAGTCTTTTCTCCTAAACTTTGCTTTTGTTGGTGGCATTCAGACATGCTGTTTTCTGTCCTTGGGGTGTGCTCTAGGATTTGATCTAATTGTCCTGCTGTTCGAGTGTCACTTGGCATTATTATTGGGAAGATGAATGGGATGTGGGTCAGAGTTCAGCAAGAAGGCATCTGCTCGCTTGCACTGTGTAGCTGAAGTGCTCAGAGGTGATCTTTAATGAAAGCTTGGAAAAGATTTGCACGGGGAGGACAGGCTGTCCTCTATCCCCCCAAAGCCAGTGGAGGGGGGGCCAAAGGTAGTCTTTTTCTGAAGGGACAGAAAATGAATAAAGAGAGGAATATAAGAGAGAGGAATATTTTTACAGAGTTCCCTGCTTGGGATATCTTCCTTTCGGTAGGAGAGAAAATCAAGGGTGGAAGGAGACAGAGTGAAGACAGTTTCCACTCCACTCGAAGAGACTCTCACCGGTGTCTCTTCTGGCTTCAGGTTACTGTGCCGTGGCAGGCTCGGGTTCTCTTTCTGGACTCAACCTTGAGTTGACTGTTCTTCCACTTTACCACGTAGCCAGAAGCATCACTTACCTACAATTGCTTTGACATTGGAGGCAACGGGGACAATGGATCCATTGTTCTTTTTTGCCTTCTCGCACAGGGCAAATGTCTCCTCCGTCTAACCCTGTCACCGAACCAGAGTTTGGGGTCCTCGGAGACTCACCTTCCTTCTACTCCCCCTTTGTTCTCTGGAAGTGGGCAACTGTGTGCCCCTCCTCACCCTCACCCCATGAAAGCTGCTTTGGGACTCGACTGGACCTTGCCTTTTCTGCTCTTCATATAATGAAATTTGGGAGAAGAAAGAAGCACAAATTAGGAAACTCGTTTTAGTTCAGGGGCGACCTGCAGCTTGTGGTTCTGGGTGGACCTCTGGGGAGACGCGTTGACAGCTGCCCGCAGGGTAGAGGGCAAGAGAGTGGCCCACAAGAAGCCTGGCGCGAGCACTAAAAACAGAGCGGACAGCCGGGCGTTACCGAGGACTCCAAGCAGAAACGGTCTCCCAGGATGGGTGGGGATCCCGCCACCGGCTTCCAGCGCTGCAGGCGCTACGGAGTCCCGGCGCCGGACGCGCCTTCGCGGCGGGGTTTCCCCTCTGCCGTACGGGATCCCCGCGGAGCCTCTGCAGCTCCCGGGGCTCAGCTTGCTCTCCGCGCCCTATGGCTCGCTCTCTGCGCTCTGCCTCGGCTGGGGAGCAAGCGCTCGGTGGCCGTCTCTGAGCATGCGCAGCCCGGCGCCCTCCCCGCCTCTCCGGCCCCCACCCTCCAGCCTTTTGCTCCTTTCCTTTCATTAAACAAACAGGAGATCCTGAAACCTGGACCCGGTGCGAGCGGCGGCACCGGGAGGCGGAGGAGGAGGCAGGACGCGGGATGGGCGCCGAGCGGGCTCTGTGATCCCGCGCACCTCCGCCCCACGGGCGCGCGCACACACTGACTCTCACACACACACTCGCGTACACACTGGCACAAACACACACTCGTACACGCCCGCGCCGCGCGCTCGCCGGCTCGCCCTCCCACGCAGGCGGAATGCAGCAGCGCCCAGGGAGCGCGTCTCCAGCCGCTGCCTGAATGCACGTCGCTCCCGGGGGCTGCACTGCCCAGTAGGGCGCACGGGCGGACGCTCCGCTACCCGAGGTGAGTGCGACGTCCCCAACCGCGGGCCGCTCCGGGACGTCGCTGCGCCGGGGCAGCGGGGGACCGGTTCCCAGCCGGACGCGGCGGCGCAGGTGGCCCACGCCTGGCTTGTGGGTTTCGAGGTGTAAGTGAAGGCGGCGCCGGGGCTGTGCACAGGGCGGGGGTGAACTCAGGGAGGGTCGCCTCCTGCGATGTGTGAGATTGACCCATCAGAAACCTACCCCTTCCTTGCTCTTAAACTTTCCTCCGGAGTCCTTTCGGTAAGGTGGAGACAAAGGGGGCGTGGAGGCTCCCTCGGTCCGGTTTCAACCTCCTGACTGCATTCCGGGTTGCGGCGGGAGCCGGCGCGCGTGGTGGGCGTGCGGGCGGGGGCGCCCTGCAGGTAGCTGGTGCCAAATGCTCCCACCCGGAGGGGGTTGGGATTGCTCACCCCCAGCTGGAAGCTTGGCCACTGATTTTCTCTCAGGCATGGGCACCTGCCACCCGTCCCTTTCACCCCCACCTGCGCCCTAGGCGCATACTAGTATGTTTGTGTGCGTGCGGGTGTCACCTGGAAAATTGGAGGGGCACCATTAGGCTTTCTCATTCATCCTCAGTGCCGAAGGCGCCGGGGTGAGGCTCGGGTCAGTGCGGGGATGAATGATGAGTTCCTGAAAGGCTTGTCATAATCACCCCCTAGAAACGCTGGGCGCCAGGATCTCCCTTCCCAGGGAAGGTGCTGTTTTCCCGCACGGCACCGCGGTAGCGCTGGGAGCTGGACAGGCGCTGCAGTGGTGGCAGCGGCCGGGGGAAGTGGGGGCCTAATTTTTTCCCTGGGGTTTCATGACACACGTGTGGAATATATGGAGGATTCCAGGATTTTATTTTTCTTAATGGAGATAACGTTTTTCTTTTCAACGCTTTTTGTGGGAGAGATTTTTCTACCGTTTGGTATTTAGCTGGCAGACAGGCACCCTTCAGAATATCTGAAGGGAAAAGGTTTTCGGAAAAGGAGACCCTAAAATGCCGGCCCCATTGGGACAGGATCTCAGCGTGCAGAGCGCCTGCTGCACCTGGGAAAAGCCTCAAATCTAACGGCCCTTTGAAACAGCCGAGACTGGGTCAGCGTGTGAGGAGTCCAGGACTGGGACAAAGGGAGCTGAAGAGGGGCAGACAGTGGCCATTTAGGAGAGGTGTGACTAGAGGCCAGTTAAGACAGGAAGAGATTGGACGCCACAGTATTTCCTGAATTCTGTGCCTCTTCCGTTTGCATGCTTAGCAGTTCCTGATTATCAGGTGGGACTCAAGTTTGGAGACGTCTGGAATGTCTCCACACATCTGGAGTGGAAAAGACTTGATTATTCCTGGGCTAACCCTTAGCTTAGCCACAAATTAGTTCCTCGGGTCTAGAAAGTGTGAAAATTTCTCCATCTTGTTAGGTCGTTAGTACCTGGAAGGTGGCATGGGCAGACAGGTACATTTCCGGCTGTTGAGGAGCCTTGAAATTGTAGCAGAAGTGTGAGGGAAACTGGGAACTCCGCTGATGCTGACAAAAGTAAACACTGGAAGTTTAGACCCAGTACTGATGACTACCCGTCCTCAAAGGAGTCCTCTTGACTTTGAGATAACAGGCGGGGACCATCTCTCCGCTGCTGCTCCTTGGGATGGGGACCTTTGCTACTTTTAACATTCTGCAACTTCTCTGAAGCGAGAGCAAGCATGAGATACATGAGAATAATTGAAAAAGTTCACATGTAAAAGGAAAGATACCTTGACTTCCAAGTCAGTGTAAAAAAAAATAAAGGTGGGGGCGGTGCCTGTGGCTCAGAGTAGGGCGCCGGCCCCATATACCGTGGGTCATGGGTTCGAACCCGGCCCTGGCCAAAAGAAAAAAAAACAAAGTGAAGAGGTTTTTGAGAAAGAAAGAGAAAAAAGGAGGGGAGTTGGGAAAAGGATACTTTTTACTAAAACAGCTTGGCTTTTATGATTTTTAAGGGTATTAAGTAAGAGAGAAATCTGAAAGTTTTTTATTTTTCAAATAACTGGTGAAGTAAAGACCTTCTGAAAAGTATTTTTAAGTTAAAATCAGCTATATAGAGGGGGTTTAAATAGACTTGTCAGCATATGTCCTTTTATTTCATGGTGAAGATTTTCATCATTTTCTTTGCACATTTTGGCAAGAAAATAGATTAATTTTTACTTTGATTAAAGTTCTTTATTCTGTTACGGTGTATTTCCTCTTTATTTTCAAGATCAATTTATTTTGATTAGTTTCAGGTTCTACTTATAAGTACTTACCACCTATCCTGGGTTTAGCTTTGGAAATCATATACAAATGTATAACATAGTTTTGGCCCTCAAAGTGTTTACAATCTAGTTGTAAATACGTGATTAATATACAGTAAGTAGTCAGAAAGGAGGACAGCTTTGTAGTTTGTTGTAGTCTACATGCATGCAGAGTGCAGAGCTATTTGTATGCAATATATATGCACACAGAGTTATCTGTCTACATATTAACATATGTCTACATATACATATATCTGCACACATATTGTGCTATGAGCTCTTAGATGTGTATACTGTATCCTCCATTCTCCTGGATTTTCTCAACATTCAGAAAACATGCATGAGCACTTAATATGTGCTGGAGCTTGGCCTTCACTGTCCCACCCTCTTCCCCAAATAAGGAAGTAAACAATGGTCCCCATCCTCAAGGAGAAAATAGGTATTTAACTATGATGAAGCCTGTTAACTATTATAACTGTAGGGTAAATCAAGTGCCAATAGTACAGACATGTAAGTGATTTTTTTTTTTCTTCCTTTAGTGGATATGGGCAGCTGATCCTTGAGATATTCCTGAAAAATGAATACTCTTTTACCTGGCACGGAAGGATAGAAAGTACGTTCCAGGCAGAGGAAACATTTGAGAGTGCCTGAAACATTAGGGTCATTGTGAGCCACAGCATGGGGTTAGAGCCACAGGGGGTGGATAGCACCTAGGTAACACTAATTAACAACTAATGCTACAGAGTGAGCGTTTTAAGAGAGATCCACAAAGGGGGGTCATCCAAATCAGAGAGGGTAAGAAGATCGAGAAGGTCTGTGAGTGAGGTTGACATGAGCTGAGTCTTGAGCAATAACAGGGAGAAGGGAAGGGCTCTCCTGGCAGGGCTTTCCCACTTCTGTGAGGACTGGACATTGTTCTGTGGCTGCAGTGAGAGATGTGGGTTCTCAGCTCTGTGGAGTGACACAACATCAAGCCGGAGAAGTAAGCAGGCATCGAGTGTGAATGGAACATGCCAAGCAAAGGAGCTTCCATTTTATGCAGCAGGCTGGGAAAGTTTGAGACACGATCAGATTTGCATCAGAGAATGATGACTCTGACTCCAGTGTGGAGGATGAGGCTGGAGGCAGGGAGCTTATTGTGGAAATACAGCTGTGAAATGATGAGGGTGGTGGCCGTAGGGGTGGACCGGAGGGGATATGTCTCAAAGACAAGTGAGGACAGGGAAGCCTGCTAATCCAAGGAGGGCCTCCCTGTGTGCTTCTCCCTCACCCTCTCCTCCCCTGCCGTTCGCGGGTGTAGCTCTCTGCTGCATTGTGAGAACGACGTAGTCACAGCTGTGCCACCAGCACTCAGCACAGGCCTGGTGCAGAGTAGGGACTCAATACATATTTGTGAAATGAAAGATTAAATGAATGATAAATCCAGTTATAATTGAATATTTTATGACAATTCCTGCGTTAGAGTAGTAGAAGGTGAACTCATGACTTCCTGTTCTCTAAGGTGATCAACTGATCAGAGGTCAATGAGGCCACGGAGCAAACAGGAGCACATTTTCTCAGCCATCTCAATGAAGAAGAACTGTACTCGGAAGTGCCACTCGGAAAATAGCACCATGATGCCATATTTTTTATATTTAAAAAATTACATCATCCCTGCATCTTGGAAGCAACAGCACTTAGCATAGTTTCTGATACACAGTAGGCTGCATACGTGTGAATCCCCTCTTCCTTCCCCCTTACTCATCAGATGCTGATTCCATGTTCTTTGCAAAAACTTTAAAAATATCTTGGATCGTAGAATTCTTAAGCCACAGGGTCTCATTTAAAGAGCTCATGATACCAGGTGTGGTGGCTCACACCTGTAATCCCAGAAATATGGGAGGCTGAGGTGGGAGGACCACTTGCATGGTGCGAAGTTTGAGACCAGCGTGAGCAACATAGTGAGAATCCGTTTCTGCACAAAATTTATATTAGTCTGGTGTGATGGCATGTGCCTATAAACCCGGCTACTTTGGGGTTTGAGTTGGGAGAACCACTTGGGCCCAGGACTTGGAAGTTGCATTGAACTGTGCTCATGCCACTGCATTCCAGCATGAACAACAGAGTCAGACTCTAGCTCTAAAATAATAAGTCAAAAATGGCATCTTGGCATCCTGGGATGAGGGCCAGACCACCGTGTTCCAATTATCAATGGTATTAGCACTACGAAGTGGATCCCTTACTAAATCAAGCCCAAATATATTGAGTTTCAATCAAAAAATCCCCGTAAGAGCAGAACAGAGAGAAGCAGAGTCAGAATGTGGTTTCAGAAGCCCTCTGCGTTTGACTACTGGTAGCTGCGCGAATGGTGACAGAGAAATGAGGAGGCAGATTAGCTTAGGAGGGTGGAAGTCTCCATGCTGTTCTGCAGACATCGATTTTGGGGCAGCATGGGAGCATCTTGGAAAGCTCTAGTACAGATCCCAGCGTATAGTGATGTTGCCATAAATGCCAGCTACTATTTTAACTAAGGGAGAGGGTGGGAAGAACAGGAGATTGTAGAGCCAAAGACTGAATTTCAGCCTTTAGCAAAACACAGGGATGAAGGAGAGAAACAAGCCCCTGTAAGGAGAACAGGCAGAGAATACTCCAGCAAGATGGGAAGGATCTGGCATGAGTGCAAAAGCCTTCGGAAGCCTGGGGAAGGGGGTGGTGAGCCTTCTCCTGCCAGTGTCCAGGCTTGTGCAAGAGCGTGTGTGTGGAATCTCCTTTAGTCCCGCAGCACCCCAGGCTCCCTTTCCCACTTTACTGCTGAGGCAGAGAGGTTGCAATAGTTCATCCCTAGTTAGCAGGCTAGTAAGCATCAGAGTCTGTTCTCAAAGCCCATTTTCATAATTGTACAAGCTGTTTCCTTCGTCAAATCTGTACATCACCAGGCTGGTTTTAAGCGGGGAGAGGTTGAAAAGATTGGAAGGAGAAGAACTGAAAAAGACAATGAAAAGGAGTCCCCTGGTGACGTTCGGCAAGCAGTCTTAGTGCAGCGCTGTGCTCAGAAACCGTATTTCAGAGAGTTCAGCGGGGAATGAGAAGTAAAATAAAAAGTCAGAGCAATGCATACCTATCAGTCATTTATGAAGTCTGGCAGGGGAAAGAGTTATGGGGCCATAGGGAGAAGGTACAGTGAGCCTCAAGTGCAGTTTTTATCAAAGGGGAGCAGATGGAAAGAGCTAGTGTCTGAAGTGAACAAAAGATGTGGGAAATGGGGGGTGGGGAAGATGCCTCGTCCTGAGAGCATGGAAGGATGGATTTGAGGACAGGTACAGAAGACACTCTTCTCACTAAATGACTGAGGTGCTCCCTGCAGCCCAGAGGATTCAGGTCACCGAGAGTCCTGGAAACTGCAGGAGCCTCAGAGGGCTGTGCCCTGATGGTGGTGCTGCTTGGGCACGCAGGCCGATGTACTTGCCTTGTTTATGTAGCACTGTGGTTGACAGCGTAGATGCTAGAGCGGTGTTTCTCAACCTTTTTCACCTTGAACCTGTAGTTAAACTTCTGCAGCATGCTTAAATTATGTTGATTAAAGAAAGAGTAAAAAAAGGATATACTTATTGTGCTTTGAACTTTTTTGAAAATAATTGAGTCAATGATCTTTAAAAATGTTCACGGCACCCCTTAGATCCTCTCACAGCACACCGGTGTGCCACAGCACACGGGGTTGAAAATCACTGCTCTAGGGCTAGACAGGCTGTTAACCTGAATTAATTCTGAATTAATTCAGAATCCTGAATTAATTGAATTCTTAATTCTGGCTCTGCCACTTGTCAACTGTGAAACTTTGGGCACACGGTCACTGTGCTTCAAATCACTTCTGTCTTAAGATGGAGGCAGCCATGGAAGCCACTGCCTGGGATTTGGGGGATTAGATGAGCTGCTTGTAAAGCTCGACACAGAATAAGTGCTCACTAAATGGTAGACGTTATGCGTGGCAACCGTGAGGGTAAAACCATGAAGCTTTGACTTTACGCTTAGGACTCTAGGATGGTGTACTTAAGCACTCATTTAAAAAATTATTTTTTGGTGGGTTATAAATAGATGGCTCCTTTTCTTCTTAAGTGCAGAAATTAAATCAGAAGACACAAATGAGGCTAGAGCCGACCACCAGGCCTGAAACAAGCCGAGGTGGCGTCGACCTGTGCTGGGAGTGTCTGCCAGTGACGTTTGCTGACTTGCTTACTTTTCACACTTGTCTGGGGAAGATGAAAGTTCACTTCCCTTTAAACTTGTCCTTGTGTTCTTCAGGGTCACAGGCATCACACAACAGGCAATTAGCTGGTTAGCAAACTTTTCAGGGTTGTGACTATTTGTATTAATTACAGCACCTTTTGGTACTCAGGGATAGAAACTCTCAATATCTCATATGTGAGGTTTACAACATTTCTCAGGTAATTAAATGCCTCTTTTCTCCATGAAAAAGTTTGTTGTGAGTCCTGAACTAGAACCCCTGTGGGCATGGAAGTCCTATCATCCGGCTAGTTATCAGCAGGGCAAGGACTGGAACCCACGTTTGACCCATAATCCAGTGGTCTTTGAATTGCACTTTGGCAAACACTTTTATTACCCTGCTGTAATCAAAGACTGATTTTGGTCCCAGCCATCCTATGAATGTTTCAGCATACTAAACCTCCAGTAGTTACCCCACAGAGATTTTTTTTTTTACTGTCAAATCTTTGGCCATGTTATTTCCTCTTTCTAGAATTCCATCTTTGCCTTCCCTGGTAATTCCTTTAGATAAAATTGACTTTCTAGGGAAGGTTGTCCAGACCTCTAACTCTAAGGCTGGATTTCCTGTGTGTTTGGTAGTCCCCAAGTTTGTATTTTCAGGGTATAACACAGTTCTTGGCATATAGTAAGTGCTCAGTAAACATTTGTGATCAAAAGATTGACTGAATTAATCTTGCCCCTTTGAGTTATTGGTGGTGCCCCAAATAATGCAGCTTTGCATTATAGAAAATCATAGAATTTTTGAGTTTAAAGATTGATTGGAAGTTATCTAATCAGACTTCAAATGGAATGAGATGAGGAGACTAGGAACGAAAGAAGTGCAAAGACTTACCCAAGGACAACACTTAATGTAGCTGGGTGATGTCGGAACTGAGGCCAGAACTCCCTGCTCCTAATTCCAGACCTAGACTCTACCCAGGGATTAGGATAAGGTTGTGTAAGCCCGGGGTTGGTTTCTGTCTTTATTTAAAATTTTGTCATTTTTGCTTATCATGGACTCTTTCCATTATTATTTTTAAAAATATTATTAAAATATTTCATTAAAATATTATCTTGAGTACTCAGTTTTTGACATCCCTTAAATTTTGTGCCAGGTGCAGGTGCCTCCCTTGCCTGAGCCTATTCCCAGCCCAGGGTACTTCCTGGCCTCCCAGCACTGGCTTGAGAATGCAGTAATGCTGTGTATGGCAAAGGCCCTCGCTGAGAATAGTGAAGAAAACGTCATTCAGCTTGGTGGTATTAGCTCCAAAGAAGCACTTCAGGACAAGCACTCACATTGTAAAAGCAAGGCCAAAAGGACAGACATAAAAGCTCCATCTACTCATCATCTGTTTATCTCTCTGTCTGACAGCTGGAAGAAAAGGTAGAGCTCACCTACACCAGTTTCTTCATTTATAAATGTACATGTAGTTGTTTCTCTACTACCACACTTTTGAGTTTTTTGAAGTCTCATAATAGAACAGAGAAGAAAATTATCCCACCCATCACCTTGGCTGGTCTTGGCTTACAGCACTGCTGGCCTGTTTGAAGATTTGAGGTCAGAAGGGAGAATGACAGAAGTTGGCTATTTCTGCAAAAAAAACTAAAAAATAAGAAAATAGGGAAAATAAGCATTGATGGAAAAGAGAAAAAGAGATAACTCTTGAGTGAGTATCTCTTATATACAAGGCACTACTGTAGACTATGGTAGGGACTTTACTTATATTATCTCATTGATTTCTACAACACACTGGAAAATATGTTGTAAGGTCCCCATTTGTCATTGCAGAGCATGTCTCAGAAAGTTGGATTAGCAAGTGTCAGGGGGTAGAGCTGGACTCTAACCCAGATCCAAAGCCTGTGCTTGTCCCACTTAATCCTTTTGACTCCTAAAGACTTGGAGTTTCAGACACCTCATAACCTTCTTGCACAGGAAGCCCTAGGTGACAGGCTTCAGCTTCCCCTGTTAACAGGATGGGAAGTCAATAGTCAGCTCCACATCCTGCCATGATTTTCTCTTAGATGGGACATATGAAGAGATGTATACACACATAGGAAATAAATCCCCCTCCCTGTGTGAATGTCATACGTTTTTACATGGCATGAAAGCCCTTATTTTATATTGCCTCATTTATGTTAGGGCTTTTTGTTTGAGTATGATGGCATCAAGTATTCTAGAAATGCTCACACAGACTGAAGAAAAGATGATCACATTTACTGGAGCAAGTCTGTCACCGTAAAGGGGAATGCATTTGCACAGCTGACTGTCAAGAGTTTCTGGGGTGCCCTTTTTATTTAGGTTTCTGATGAGTAGTATGGAGCAGTGACCTGCCCCCCACTAACATTTAAAAATCCAATGAAATACATAATTAAGTGGAATCAGATATAGTTAACAGGAATAATATCTGGTTGAGCGTACTGCTGTTCAGCTCAGCGGTGCTACAAGCCAAGCATGCTTTATCATCATTCCCATATTTGCTGGAGCTTCCAGGCAAACCCACACCCTCAAATGCTCTAATAACCAGCCCACAGCCTTCTCTCCTGGGGGTCTCAGGAACTAAAATAAAAAAGGAAGACCTTTTCATTCACACTTGTATTAACTGGCAAAAACACTATCTCTTTTACATTTCTTTTTCTGCAGGGTAAAAGCAAGGTAATGTCTCTAGGTTTGAGAAAATCTTTCAGGCTTAATTTTTAACATGGGTTAACAAATAACATGTGGCACAAATAGTTCCTGGCCAGGCTAGTTTGGAACAATTAAAGTATTGTGGCAATTAAAAATGAATTAAAACAAGTATATATGTGCTGTAATGATATATAAAATACTTGTATAATGACGTGCCTGGTGTGGAAAGCCAATATCACTCACATTTCTGCCCTAAATTCTTTCTCAGAAAACCAATGCCAATTGTTTGGTGTGCTAACATGTGCATATGTTTTTTAAAAGTGAAGTTATACCTCACATTTTATTTTGCCATTTACTTTCAGCTACAATTGAAGGAATCAATTTCCTTTAATTAAGAAACATTTGGTAAATATTTCTGTAAGAATAATGGATTCTGCTCTCCATCTTAAAATAGAGCTGACATAACTTAGGGTCCTTTGCCCATCTGTCCTCATTTATATTTTGTAGATACATCATTAAATAAATATTTCCTGGACTCCTTCTGGTAGATAACTACTTATCCTGTGTGCTTTTGAAGAGTTCACATTCTAGCAAGAGATAACATAATGGGGGAACTTAATTTGAACTTGATGAATGGCAAAAGCTAAAAATTCTCCTTGATTCAAAGAGTTGCTGGAAGGGATAGTCTATTCCAATTGTCTCATTTTTCCAGATGAGAAAGTTGAGATCCATTGAGATTGACTTGTCCACAGTCTGCCACTGGTGACTGGAGGGCCTGGGAAGAGACAGGCTGGTTTCCAATCTTCTAAGCCAGCGTTGATGCCAATACACATGGCTGCAAAACAACTCCTACCTCAGGAAAAGGATTCCAGGGAAGTCACTTCACAAAGTTTAAGCCATAAATTCCTAGCAAATTGAAACTCAGGCTGTATGTAAGTGCCAACACCCACAAGCTACTGCAGATTGCCTCCCCATTCTTCCACCCCTCCCTGTCCTTCTAAGCCCTAGTGTATTCTGTCTTCTCCTCTATAGGCTGATGTTCATCCTGTAGAGTAACAGTTTCAAATTAGGCAAAAATCAATTGTAATGATGAGATGAGATGGTGCCCATATTATACCTAGGGAGGGTGTTCTTCTACAAATTTATCGGTAGAGGTTTTTTCAATTTAGCTTCTTGCCATATTGAACCTTAAGGTATGAATTCCAAAATAAAACAATTTTATCTGGCAACTTAATCAAGTCTTGAACTCATACTAATGATTTTTACTCCATAACAGAAAGGAAAAAGACAATTCTTAACTATTCTAATTATGTTTCCCTGCTCTGGAAGCAGCATCACATGGTAGGTTAAGAGCATCGTATGGTGGACAGTGGGGTCAGATGGAGAAGGTTTCTGCCATTCACTAGCTTTGTGATGTTAGGGCCAATCCCTAGTCTTGCTAAGTCTCAGATCTCTCATTTGTTACATGGAGATATAAAAGTACCTCTCCTCCCACAGGGATTTTATAAGGAATAAATAAATTACTAGCCTTTAACATAGGGTCAATAACATAATAAGGACTAAAGCAATTGTAGCTATTATGATCATTATTTGTGATATTCATATAACTTACAGCTGACCTTACCCTCAGAACCACTGAGATGTCAAGTTTTAAAATACTGGGTAATCATACTTCTCACCATTAAACTTTCACCTTCTAAAATTTAAAAACATCAAGACTTAAACCAACAAGTTGAAAATATGATTCCTTATCCTGGTAACCCCAAAACTTCGTCCGGTCTTTGTCAGAATATCACCTTTTGTCGCTACTGACCCATGAACCACAGAATTCAGAAGCATGGCAGGAGATGAGAAAATGGAAGGATTTGATAACCCATCAAAGCTCTGCTATGAAAATTAAATCTTAGTCCTCTTTCTCTGTATTATTCAACTTTCATGGAAATGCTTGGGAATTGATGATAATGTGTGCCTTTCTCAAGCATGAAGACATTATCACTATTGGTTAGGTCAATGTTTTAAGTCTCATTTTCCTTCACTGTGCTGGTAGGTTACCTGAATGCAGACCATAGAACCGCGGTGTGAATGGAACAAATCCCAGTCACCCACTCAGTACTGAGGTCTCTCTGTTCACAGCCTATAACAAGAAGATGTCCAGCATCTGCTTTTTGGCACTGGGGCTCTGTTCCTTTACCCTGTTGATGACCAGAATGTGGGGACCCAAGATAGACCAATAGGGTTTGAGCTGTGGTTGGCCAGGATCCTGGGTGCTAGAGCACAGAAGGTAACTTCATAGTTTATTAAGCACCTCAAAGAATACTTTCACTACAGTGTCTTTGCACTTACTGTTGCTTGGTCTGAGATGTCTGCTGTGCAGAAATCTGCATGTCCCCTTTTCCCACCACATCATCTCTTTGATCAAGGTCACTAGACAAACTTTCCTTGATAACTGCATTGAAAACACCCCACCAATTGTTCTTTACTGTGATTTATGTTTCTTCATTAGTACTGGTCAACACCTTACATTTCATATGTGTGCTTACATGTTTGTGACCTGTCTCTTCCTACTGAAAGGGAGGCATCACAAGCTGAGAGACCATGTGTGTTTTGTCCGTTACTATATCTCCAAGACCTGGAAGAGTGTCTCTCACATTCTATAAATTTAATTAAAATTTATTGTATAAATGAACTAGAGAAAAAGTAATTAGTGTCTTGAGAGTAGATCCAGGAAACCAGAGGCAATCACTAAGTCTGAAAGGCAGGAGAAAAAGGGAACATTTGAAAATATGAGGTAGCTCTGGAGACCCAGAAGGCATATCCACAAATGCATGGTGGGTAATGGGGGCCAAGGTCAGGTGTTGGTCCTAGAGGATTGCTCTAAATGAGGCAGAGGTACTTCAGCTGCAACCACTGGCTCTCAGGCACAGGGGACTCTGGGAATTGGGCCACATGCCAGGGAACTTTCTTTTCACTATGGGACCTTGAAACATTAAAATATTCCTGCAGTTTTAGCTTAATTTTGCTTCCCTCTTGCTACATGGGGGAAGGTGGCCAGGTTTAGGGGTCCATTTCACGTGGAAGAAGATGAAAGTTAGCGGAACGCATAGAGATAACACCTCATTTTATATAAAGACTCATTTGTATGGTGCTATAACAAAATAAGCAAATTGGGCCCAGATTTAGAAATCAAGGTAAGAAAATACCTTCAGAAAACTAAAAACACTTAGCACATATTGGCATGTACAATTTATTACTTCTGTATATGACCCATTATTAGGAAAATGTAAATTAGTATAGGAGATCTAGCTCTCTTGAGATCTTTAAATGTGAGTTTGCCTCTGGGTATTAGGTTTGTTTCCGGATGAAATGCTGACAGATGGTTAGTGTGGGTTATTATAGTATGTGGGGTCTGCAGTATAGCAGTCTTGTGATGCAGCTCTGTGGGGGGGACTTTGCAGCTATGAAAAAGCTGTAGACTACTTGAAATTGGGTCCAGAGTTTCTCCTGGGGAAGCCATATATAAGGAGTGGCAGTGTTGCCTGAAAACATAAGCTTTGGAGAATGGTTGTAGGATGTTTTATGATTCTCTTTGAGCACAAATTTTCATTCACTTAAATACCAACTACATGGAAGAAACTTACCAAACCCATTGAAAGGGAATGTAAACTTCTTGGAAAGTTTAACCAATATTGAAAGAGAATATGAGATGACCTTAAAAGGTGCCCCACCCCTCACTTGAGTCACCAGGAAAATCGAGTCTGGAGGAAAAAAGTGGAAAGCTAAACTCTGCCTTTGGAGGAAATAGAGTTTATAGAAGAACCAAGAGAAGAGAAATTTAATCATCCAGCAGTGAGTGAATGAATTGACTGATGTTACAAGAAAGTTAACATCATTTGAGAATAAATCCGAATTTATGAGATAGTAGGTTTTCCAAATAGTGCATCTAAAGGAAAGAATTCCACTCAGGGTTGTGCCCCAATAGACGAGCCTTCATCTAAGAGGGGATCTTTCACCTCTTCTACCCAGACTATCACCTGAGCTGCAATCTTCCTTCCTCCGCCTTTTTCCTTGAATTCAATTCTTTGTTGTGGATCCAAGGAGACAGTTTATAAGACCAGAACCTCTTGTTTCTTCTTGCTCCTTTAGCAAGCATGGATGGATTACCCCAAGAATACTTTCTGTCTCGGGAGTTTTCTGATTTACCATATCCTTCTGTAGCAAAGAGAATGTCTACCTACTAAGAATTTTTCTCATTTTTCTCTCCCAGATGCTAGATTCCCCACCCCAATCCTGAAAATAATGGCAAATTACCTACAAGATAGAGTCAGCTTTCAAGTAAACTTGCTGCTGAACTTCTAGGACCACAGCAAGAAACTTGAGAACCTTTGATTTCTCTTCAAAAGTAATTCTGAATTATTTCTTGATTTGAATTGAGCAACTGCTATAACTTAGGTGATGACACTTTTGACCAAAAGGAAGTTCCGTTATCACAGGAGATGAAACACCGATGTTACCTTATCAGTCACCCAGTGTGGACGTCACACAGGATAATTCCTCTTGTGACATTCCCTCAGTCTTCTGCCTCTTGTTGCCAGAGCTACTTTCTCCTGGTGTTTGTCTTTTTCTGCTCTCTTACCTATTTTAGACACCCTTGGTTTGGACCCTAATGCAAGAACCGCACTCAAGCTTCCAGACAACTTTGCAGTTTATGCATCCTGTGCAAAAAAGAAGATAGAGATCATTTGGAAATGGTGGAATATACTATAAAGAGTTTGAGATTTCAGTCAAAAGATCTGAGTGTAAGCCTTGTCTATGTGGCTATGCACTACATAGCTGAGAATATTTTAAAATCTCTCTGAGATTTAATTGCTGCATTTGTAAAAGGAAGACAAGGCTAACTCAAAAAGGATTCTTTCCAGATAATGTACTGGAGGGTAAATTCTAAAACTCTGCACAAATACTTGTTATTAATACATACTCGTTCAACCTCATTATTCTGTAGAAAATGAAGGGAGATGAAGTAACTCTTCCCACAAGGGGGGGCTCATTTTTTATTGTTCATTGTCAACTGAAAACCAAAGTATGTATAGTATGAATCAGATGGAAATGCATGTGTGGCTGAGGATGTAAGTCACCTTAGGATCAGATGTGTTTCTCTTTGATACAACTAGGAAGTGTTCTGTAGTAAAGAGAGTACATGTCTGGCATTCATACAGGGAATCACTTTACCCAATTTGCCCAAAATTACTTACCCAAGGCTATTAAGTTTTATGCTTACTATGTTCTGTTTTTAATACAAAGAGTATCTGTCTGACATTACCCAGAGGAGTTGAAAAAGTTCTCAGCTTTGATTTTAAAATGGTAAGTGAGTGGTTTGGTGAGGGGGGGCACTGCTTGGATAAAAAGGAAAATGGAAAGGGTCTTGGGACCAGGAGTCTGAGCTGATTGAGAAGGAATCAGCTATTTTACATTTACTGAAAATAGAAGCACCAAGGCTTTGCCAGACATGGGTGTGGTTTGAAATTATCAAATTCAGTGCCAAAGGAAAGATCCCAATGCCCTCTATCCCTGTGGAGTTGGAACAACCAAGCCATTTTTGACCAAAAATTGCCAGGAAAATTCAACTGGATGAATAATCTAGATTGAACTTGAATGGGCTGATCAAGATCTTGATAGTTAGGCAATAGTTGAAACTGGACACATTCCTATTTTTTGATTGATTAGACATATTTAAGTATGCAGTAAATATTCGTTGAATGGGTAAATAAATGGACGTGTAGTCAGTCAGTGAATGGAAGTGAATAAGTGAACCAAAAGAGCAATGAATGAATAGAATGATTCTGAGCTTCAGAGAATTGGAAGCTAGAGGCCCAGCTGGCAATAGGCAGGCAGAGAATGAGCCAGAAATGCCCTGGATTACAGATCCCAAAGGATTGTTCTAAGGAAGTGTATTATAGCAAGACAGGGTCAGTCAAGAGGCTGGCTTCAGAGCTATGCAAGGTGTAAGTGATGATTCTGCCGAATACTTGAAATTTATAATATCCTGCACTGCCCAGTGGGAAGAGTTTGGGTTCCGGAAAGCACCCGATGACTTTCAGGTCTGACTTACTAGCTTTGACAAACTATTAGGATATTTGACGTCTCTGATTTTCAACTTCTTCCTCTGAAAATGGGCTCCTACCGTCTACCTCATGTGATAGTTTCAAGGAATATCTGAGATGTTCTTAATATTAGGATGTTCTTCTTAATATTTTCTCAATCCTCAGTTCCCTTAGTTTATTCTTGCTGTTCCTAATCTCACTTGTAATTATTTTATTTTAATGCATTTATCTTGGTTATGTGTCTCTTTTGGTCTTTCAGGTGGGACTTAATTGAAGACCCTCCTCTGGTCACAGGGTCTCTCTTGATAGCTCATCTTTTCTTTCTCAGCAGAATCACTCACAGCTTTGAGTCTTACTTTTATTCTGAGACTCCTCTCCTTACTCACACATATAACCATTTGTGCATTTTTAGATTGAGGGATTTTCTGGGAAGTCCCTGCAGTGTTCCTCCTCGGCTATCACAGACTCTCATGTTACTGTTCTGAAGATAGTTTCCACGCTTCCACATCACTGTTGACCAGAATCGGTCACAGAGTAGTTATCTATCTAATGACTTTCTCTGCCCATTGAGAAATGACATAGCATAAACGATGTCATAGGTGTATCTGAGCGCAGCGTCAAATGAATTGCCATTTAACCAGTTTGTAGCTATTTGTCCTCATCTCTGCTGTGCCTCACTGTGGTGCCTATTTTGTGAATTGTGTGAGGAATATACCTTCCGTTTCTTCATCAGCCCAAGGAATATCCCTTGTACCCTTACAATGGTATCACTTCAATTTCTCTTCAGGTTTGAACCACACAACTTCCTCACCATTTGATCCTCAGTACTTGTGACTTTTAGAAGTCTATGTTTATACTGCTTCATGCTGTAGGTTAATTCTGTCTCCAAACACACCTGTGACTCTTTTGAGCAGCCTCCTGTCTTTGAGAAGCCCTTCAATTTCTTTTTCTCCTTGTCCCCTTTGATTCCTGCCACATTTCTTTTCTTTAGCCTACTGATCATGGCTAAGATATTGCTACAATCTTTGGAAGCTGAATCTTTAATGTTGAAGGAAGTGTTTTAACTTAGGTTTTCAAATTATGCCATACTAGCCGGTGGACCCCAGCCTCGTCTATGGACAAAGTTCCACAAAAATGTGTTGATTCACTAACTGAGAAAATCAACTGTTCCTTCACCTCATTTGCTGTGCTCAGGTGCCATTTGGCCCAACTTAGTTTCTTCTTTTTTTGTCTTGAGAACTGTGTCAGGAGAAATGTGCCAGAGAAACCGGTCCATAAATAGATCATTACTCACAGGGAGAGATGCCAAATAGACTTGTTATGTGTCCAGGAAAACACTGGGGATCCTGAAAAGCAAAATGAAAAGTGACAATTGAGCTTATCATGTCATTGGGAAGACAAAAGGCATAGACTTAAGACAGCATGATCCTTGATCTAGTGAGCATTTGAGATAGAATGCACCAGGCCAGCCAGAGCTAATTAAAAGCCACAGGGTCCATAGAGCCCTTGGGCCTCTCAAAAACTGTAAACTTCTCACTGTGTCACTTATATATTCCTTCACAACACCAGAGAAGAATACACTACTTTAGGATGTAGGGCAACCCAGAAAAAATGGAGCTCACGAAGAGATAGTAAATCACAACAAATGAGAGATCCTTTTTCAGGTAAAGCATAAAGGTTAATGTGATGCTGTCTCATTTCAGGGGGATTCGCAGAAGCCTTGATTTTATTACAGGAAGCACGCATGTCTCCTAAAGCATTTGCATTGAATATGCATACTCTGTAGCCACAAACCCTCATAGGCCAGGGAAGATCTTGCTTCAGAGCTACTGTCTAGAGCAGTGATTTTCAACTGGTCTGCTGTAGCACAGTGGTGTGTCCTGAGAGGATGTTAAGTGTGCTGTGAAAATTTTTAGAGATCATTAAGTAAAATTATTTTTGAAAGAAGATCAAAGCACAGTAAGTATATTCTTTTTTTAAATCAGCATAATTTAAGTGTGCCCTGGAAATTTTCTTTTTTTTTTGAGACAGAGTCTCACTGTGTCACCCTCAGTAGAGTGCTGTGGCATCACAGCTCACAGCAACCTCAAACTCCTGGGCTCAAGCGATTCTCTTGCCTCAGCCTCCCAAGTAGCTGGGACTACAGGTACCTGCCACAACGCCCAGCAATTTTTTTTGTTGGAGTTGTTCAGTTGGCCCATGTCAGGTTTGAACCCACCACCCTCGGTGTATGTGGGTGGCACCGTAACCACTGTGCTATGGGCACTGAGCCTGGAAATTTAACTATAGGTTCAAGTGTGTCATGAGATAAAATTTAAAAGATTGAAAAATACTGGTCTAGAAGGTGGCCATTCACTAGTACCTATGGACAATTAAGCCTTAAAATATGCAAAATCATAACAATACCCATGGCAGACAATAGTAAACATACTATAAAAGAGCACTACTGAATACAAAATAGACAATAATGATATGAGCAAAGGGTATGAACAAGAAACTCATGAAAAATAAAATGCAAATAGTCAAAACCTGTATCAAGGGAAATTCAATTTCACTAATGGATGAAGATATAAAAACTGAAGATACCATTTTGCAATTATCAGATTAGTAAACAATTTCAAAATATTTTCTTTGAGGACTGGCACATGTATGGCGTGTGTGTGAAAATAGACACTCTGAATGCTGCTAATAGTCATGTAAATTGCTATAACAATTTTGGAACTTAATTTCCAAATATTTTCAAAACCAAAAGTGCAGATACCTTTTCATTCAGTAGTCCAATGTAGCAGACATATAGCTCATGGGAAGCAGAAGTGAGAGGTAAGCTCAGAATACTCTGTAATTATAAGAAACGCCAGTAACATCTTGGTAATGTAACACCTTGGTGATAAGGACATGGGGAAGAGATTCAGCTCTCCTAACATGAGAACTTCTGAGACGAGAACATCAGTGATTGGCAGTCTCTACACCTGTGGTGCAAGTAGCCACAGGATTATGTCTATAAGATGCTGCAGGATAAGGCAGTCAGGGCATGCTCATTCTTTTATGGACCCACTTGCTCTGACTCTGTCACTTCTGCTCGGAGGGCCCCTGCACAGGGCCTGTCTAAGAAGACTGCTAAGATTCACTTTCTTACTAAGGCCGTTTCTCTCCCTCGAAGACCGTTTCTCTTTCTCTCCCTTCTGCAAAGGCGAATAGACCTCAGGCACCTAAGGGCAATTGTTCCCGAGCAAGATAGCACAGTGGTCCACGTCAGGACAGTGGATAAGCCGGGGCAGAGACCTGGCCAGTTCTGGGCCCTGATAAGTGGCACCCCAGATGGGACCCGACAGTCCAGTGTTGGGGAAGATAGTCTAAGGAAATAAGGAATGGGCACATAAGGATATATATCCAATTATACAGCATTTGGTAGCTAAAATCTGGAAAAACATCTGGATGCTTATCAGCAAGACATTGAATAAATTACAGAGTAGTAAATAAATTCAAATATGCCACTTTGAAAAATGTGATTTTATGTGTGTTCATGTGGAAGAATGTCTGTTGTATTTTGCCAACCGATAAAACAAAATAATAGTAGCTAAAAAATAGCGTTTACTGCATATTACATGTCAGGCACTATTTTAAGTATTTGGTATATATAAATTCTCACAGTATCAATATACATTGAGGAAACTAAAGCAGATATAGGTTAAATGACTCATCCTTGCTCACACAAATGCTTGGGGAGAGAACTAGGACTTAAACCCTTTGGGTTGGCTACAAACCCTGGGGGAATTGGCTCTAAAGTTGACATTCTTAATGACCATGTTAATGGGTATTATAAAATTCTGTTTTTGTATAAAAACAAAATAATGGTGTGTGTATATATGGGTATATGTGTATGTATCCATATGTTAAAAATTAATGCTTCTCATAAAAGCCTTGATTTTTTTTTTTTTTAAACAAGGTAGTAAGTGAAAGCAGTTCTCTTTTGAGTTTATTATATCCAAACAACCACACTAGGAGCTTCTTTAAAGATTCTCAGAAATTCCAGGATCTTTGATTTCTGAATTGATTCAAATCTCCCTCAGTGTCTCTTTTTTGGAAAAAAAAAAAAAAGATGTATGTGTTGAGAGAATTTTGTATCCACTCTGAGAGGTTAAGGGGAATCGTGGAGCAGGTCGTGTTTTAAATATGAAGTCATGAGTGTAAAGGACAGAAAAGCAGTGAAGCCCATATGTGCATTTGAGCTTTCCAAGAAGGGTTTGGGTCTAAGGTTTTATATCCAGTCACCTGGGAGGAAGATTTCCCAAATGAGTGACATAGTGTTTTCTGCTATTTATTTGTTCCTGACAAGCCAAGTGTGAAGGGGCAGCATCTGGATTAGGGGATGGTGTAAGAATACGTACAAGTCCTGTGGAGTAGGATGGAAGGACCCTGGATGAGGGAGGAGGGAAGATGAGAGAGTACCCAGAGCATCCAGTGTCTCTGTGGGGCTCTCTGGTGGTAGTGCCAAGTCGATGCTTACAGAAAAACCAGCATCTATGAGAGTCAAAATTAGCCCATGTTGTTGCCTTGATTGATTGATCCTGGACAAACTAGAACTGTTACCACTCCAAAAACCTGAAATTATGAAACCTTTGTGTGACCATCACCTGTTATTCTTCATCTCACTGCCTCTGCACCTCTCCTTCCATCTATCAACTCCAACCTGCCCTCTTTTAGCCTTCTGTTTGTCTAGTGAGTATTTTATCCAGACTCCAATGGCATCTAGATTCACCTTGTCTCCTTGCAGGGCCTTCTGGATGTTGGCCTTTCAGAGTGTTCCTTTTGCCCTGTAGCTTCTAATTTTCAGGCTGCTATTCTAGCTCACCTCACTCCATCTTCCCTTTGATGTTGATGAGCTTCCATTCTCCGCTCTCCCCTATACTCAATATTGTTTCTGTGTTTTGCTGTTGCCCTAGTTAGGGCTGTAATCATTTTGCCTATATTTTTAAAATTCAGATCCTAAATCGTCTCTTGACCCCATTCCCTCCAATTATTTGTAATTAATTAGTAACCTTTAATTATTTCTAACTACTACTGCCTGATCTATCATTCGATCATCTATCTGTCTGTCTATCTGGAATGCATATCTAATCATTATCACCCTATTCCTCCACAATGAGCAGTAGCTCACATGAAATCTGAGTTCTATATTCTGGCATTCAGTATTCTCCGGTATTAAGCCCCAGGCTCTCTCCACCATCCTCCTTGCTCAAGCTGCATCAGACTTCTTGCCTTTTCGCAAGCATGCCCTACATGTTCCCGGGCCCACGTCTTAGACCTTATTGTCCCAAGTGCACTTGTCAAAGTTTTACCTATCCTTCAGAACATACTAAAATGTTCTCCCACCTTTTCAGATGCTTCTAATCCAAAATAATGATTCCCACCTTAATTTTCCATGTTACATTTCTACTTCTGCTAGAGCTCATTTCATTTTAATTCCTGCTTTATAGCTATTTTGTACATATGTTACTCTTTTCCACTTACTCTGCACCTCCCTGAAGGCAATTTTTTAATTTAGAGATAAAGAGTGTAATTGCAACATGCATTGATGATAACCACTATTCACATTTTTATATCCTTGCAGGCCTTCTTTATTCCTACGTATAGTTCTCCTCGTTTAAAAAAATAAAATGATATCACAGTACACATATTCTTCTATAACCTGATTTTAGCATATAGTGAAAAGTCACAACTGAATGGTAGATAAGTGAGTTCTAGTAAAAACAGACTGCCTAAATTCAGATCCCTACTCTACTACTTACTAGCTAGGTAAACTTGGGCATGATATTTAACCTTTCTGTCTGTCATTCCCTAACCTGTTCAATAGAGATAATAATGAGACTTATCTCTTAGGCATGTGATGTGAGTTAAATGACATAATCCACATAAAACAAGCCATAGTATATTTGACATAAGCACATCGTGTTTCTTGCTACTATCATAAAAAACCTAAGCATCTTTTTTGTGGTCTAGACCAGTGGTTTTCAGCTGATGGTGGTGTTGCCCGGCAGGGAACTTTTAGCAATATCTGGAGTATTTTGTCTGTCACAAGGAGGGAAGGATGTGGGCATAGGCCAGGGAGGCTGCCCAGCATCCTCCTTGCACAGGACAGCCCCACAGCAAAATTATCTGGCTCCAAATGTTGACAGTGGCAAGATTGATAAACCACAATCTAGGGAGTCTAGGGCCTCACTTAGCAGAGATGAGACAGCCAAGTTAGCTCAGGTGGCAGAGGCGACTGGGGGGCTGGACTTCTCTACCTTGTGTTAACTTGGGCTTGTTCACGTGGTAGCAGAAGGGATCCCAGCATAAGCCTGGGCAAACACTTTTCCCTCCTCTGCTTAGGTCATGTTTTCATATCCCATTGGACAAAGCAAGTTCTACGGCCAAGCCCAAATCAAGGGCTAGAGAAATAGACTTCACTTTTTGATTGGAACTGCAAACTACTGTGGCTTTTTTCTTTTTTAAATCTTCCAGGTAAGGTGGGCACTTTTAACGGAGACTTATGACACTAAACTGCCCTTCGTGGAAGGCTGTGCCACTTCACCCACTCATCAACAGTTGTTTGTATTTTGTTGTCTCGTAGATACTTCTAAGTTTGTGTTAAAACGATATTAGAGCTTAAAGTCTTCTGTCAAGTGAAAGTAAAAGGGCAGAACAGAAACAGCACAAGATACATACTTTATGTTAATCTGTTTTTAATATTTTCCACTCAGAAGAACCCAGATTCGCATGTTAAAAACAACCTCATGGCATCTCAACCCGAAAGTCACACAGCACTAAAAACAGAACATGTAAAAATATTTATCTTCTCCCATAAACTTGCTTTTTCCTGTACTTCCATGTCAGTTAATGGCACCGCCATTATCTAATCACTTGCGCCAGAAAACCAGGTCTCCTCTTAGACCCTTTCTTTTCCTTGCTTCCTTTTCTAATACCACTGAGCCCTCCGTCACTTTACCTCTTAGAGGTTCTCATATTGATTTCATATTTCTCCATCCTCATCACCACAGGATTCATTTAGACTCTTAAAATTTCTTGCTTGGATCATTACAATATCCTCTGTGTCCACGATCCACTCTACTATATCCCACTTACTCTAAAGCTTCCACAGTTCTCCTTCCAAAATGAAAATCAGAATAAGTCAATTCGGTGAATCGTCATGCCCCTTGTGAATTCTCCATGTCCTTTAGGAATTAGATTCAAATGCCTTGCTCTGGGAGGAATGATAATACTTTGCCCAGCTTACAAGTTTGTTTGGATAAGTAAATGAGATTCTGTATGCATGGTGAATGACTATATGAATCAATAAATGAATTGATGAATACAAAGGAAGTACTTCTATATGGCTTTAGTAAAGGGTTTAGAAATTATGGGGAAAAGATACAGCTTGAAGGATAGTCTGGGACTTGATCATAAAGGGGCTGCATATCAGCTGAGAAAACAAGATTTTATTCTATACGAAATTAGAAGCATGTGATATTCAAATAATCTCTAGAAAGGGAAACATAAAATCCAATTTACCATAACTCCAATGCAAAAAAAAGATTAATGTGAATGTTTCTGTCCATATTGAACCATAATTTCCCAATGAAACTTAATCCTTCTTGATAGCCTGAATTCTAACCTAACCTACAGCCTTCAAATTCACAAGATGAATTTCCCAAACACCTCTCATACGTTTGTTTCTTTGGACAGAACCTTTGTTGGAAACAGTCCCAACAACATTTCTGCAGCGCGTTGATGACACAGTCAATTGGAAGAGAATCCAAAGTGGTACTGGGGTACTGGATTCAAGGGGCACTGTTTTCCTTAGGCCTTTCTACCTGTCTTCAGCTGTCCTTTGCACAAACCCTTCCTTTAGACAGAAGCTGTTCTTCACAAAGACTTGTTATTATCCAATGTCCCGGGGACCCCTGAGATTATTGAAATTTGATATGTTCCAGTGCTTTTCCTAGGTGTCAGCCACTGAAATCCTTGACCATGGGATGGAGAGAATTGCAAATAAATAAACAATTAAATAAATATTAAGTGAGCCTTCTTTGTTTCAAGTCTCTGGCTCCTGCTATGCGGCAGACCTCTTCCCGTGTGCATTTGCTGTGTCAGCCAAAAGTGAAAAGACAGAATGGGGATTGAGGAAGGCCATTAGGAGCTGAACCAGCAGGAATCAGATAAGGAGAGCCCCTGGCCCTGCTGTGAGCATGAAGGCAGGGTGGCTGGGGCAGGAATGGAGCAAAGGTACTTTTTTTCTTGCTCCTCAGTAACAACATGGCCATTTCATAAGCAAAAGGCTCCATGCAGATGGCTTAACCTGAGCTCATCAGTGCAGTTTCTAGGATTTCCAAGTTCTTTGTAGTTGAACCAGTGATTACATAAAAAGGTTGTCAGTGGGATGGAGGTTTTCACACTTTAAATAAGATTAAATTCTATTCTCCTTGCAGGCTTTTGCATCCTGTAAAGGATCATCTGTAGCATTCTTTTGTTTTTTGAGTTTTTATGCTAACAATGAAAATGATCTAAATGCCTTTCCTCTCCTGTGTTCATCCAGAAAGCATCCTTTTGATATACGCCTGATAAAAACAATCTCTAAAACCAAATGATAGGCTCTGAGATGTACTGTGAGTTCTTATTTCATTCAAGACAGAGGTTACCTTTAAGTCTCCGGCTGAGATAGTTGTGTTTATCTTTCTGAAAGCAGATTGGCCAAGTGTTTTAAGTAAATAAAAAATCAGCTAATCAGTTCCTTAGAGAATTGGATAAGACACTGTGCTCTCACATGACAGCTTTATGCTTACTCATTGTCTTGAATAGCCTTAAATACTATGTTTTCTTTCTGCTCCATTATTTATGTAATCACTGGCCCTTGGTATTCTGCTTTAGGTCATATAAAATCACTTACAGATATTTTCAACACAGGCACAGAGGCCCTTTATGTCATAATCCAATTTGATGGGTTTTCCCCCTGCATTACCTCACACGGGAATTCTTGTTTTAACTTTATTGATCTGTCTGGTTTATTGTGTTGGGCTGCGTGGTTCCACATCACATGGGTAGTAGGATGAAGATGTACACTGACCTGGCATACACGTTCCGAGGCTTCCTTTGCGACTGGGCACAATGAACTTCATCTACCTCATGTAAGTAATTAATAGAAAATCAGCACTGTTAACAGTTTCCCTTTATTGAGCCTTCTTATATGCCAGACCCTGTGTGAGCGCTTTACCATATTATGTATTATCATATTAATCCCTTAGTATTCTGGGGAAGTATTTACTATTATTGGTCTTCAGCTGAGCAAAGAGAGGCCCAGAGAGGTTGAGTAATAATGTAACTTCAAGATTCAAATCCATGGTTTTTGACTCTCAAACCCTTGCTCTTAGTTATTTTATTATATGTGCTCTAAAGGTGACCCATTCTGTCTTTCAGTTGTTAAAATATTTTAATCTAAGTCTTTGAAATCTGTCTTCCTCGTGATAGCATGTGCCTATAGTCACGGTTATTCAGTAGGCTGAAGTGAGAAGATCACATGAGCCCAGGAGTTGGAGGCTTCAGTGGGCTATGATTGTGCCACTGCCCTCCAGCCTTGGTGACAGCATAAGACCCTATCCCTAAAGAAAGAATGAATGGATTAATAAAATAAAGTATAAAATAAAATAATAAGGCTCAGCACGTGGGGCTCCAGCCATATACACTAGAGCTGGTGGGTTTGAACCCAGCCTGGGCCTGCCAAACAACAATGGCAACTATAACAACAACAACAACAATAACAAAATAGTCAGCCGTGGTGGAGGGCGCCTGCAGTCGCAGCTACTTGGGAGGCTGAGGCAAGAGAATCACTTAAGCCCAAGAGTTGGAGGTTGCTGTGAGCTGTGATGCCATGGCACTCTACTGAGGATGACATAGCGAGACTCTGCCTCTAAATAAATAAATAAATAAACTAATAAATACAGGGGGATGGACCTGGCAAAGAATCTCAGTGTCACTGTTTTCTAAATATATTGTGCTAGACACTTCTGAGCCACGTTGACCTTAATGAAAATAGATGGAACTCTTCTTTGTAAGTTTGTCTCAAGAACTCAATGACAGTAACTGCAAATCTCTCTTGTAAGTCATTTGTGTATAAATGCTCAATAAATGGTAGCCTTAATTAACAAACAAACAATAGAATCTGTCTTCCTGTAGCTTTGACGCGTTGGTCCTGTTTTGGCTATTTTGGTGAGATGAAACGGCTTTCACTTCTTTCTGTGGATTTTTTTAAAGGTGAAACATCCCTAATTCCTTCTGGGAGTATGCAGTGGACATTTGACCCACAGGTTTATACAGTATATGCTCATGAAAGTATTACTCATCCCTCAGAACCACATATAACTTGTATAGAAATTATCTTTCAATGGCTCTTCTTTATCCTGGTGTATCTTTGTCATTGTCTTGGGTTATTTCTGCCCCCCAGTTCTTTTTCTCTGGTCTTATCTCTATCACATTTGGACCAGGCTATGCTCATAGAGTCCTCTTTGGCTAAGGCAAGAGCACCCTCCCATTTCAGCCATTCCTAGGTCATATGAAAACTCTGAGGCCATCTATGGATTCAGGACTACTCAGTGGAGGGTCAAGGGATCCAATTAGATCGGAGAAAGCAGGTGTCCTCATTGTCAAATAAAATCAAGATCTGATACCCACCCAAATATAGCTGAGCTTTCCAACTAGAATTAATATAAAGTCAGATTTTTAGGCCTTATATTGATCTCAATATAACCCAGGATTTTAAAAGATGTATCTACTTTAGCATCCTGTGATAAATCCTCACATGTTTTTAGTTTCCTTTTAATTTTGAATGTTTGTAAAGCTGGTAGAATATTATTCTGATAGATAGTTTAGTGTCATTTAAAATGTCTTAATCCAGTCTCTGAGTGGTTCAGCTGTATAAGTCACTGACATTGATGGTGACCCTTATTATTTCTGGGCTCAGTTACCCTCAGGGTTTGGTCATCAGTTAAGAAGAAGCAGTAGGCCTTTTTGTACTCAGTGTCTCATGTTCAGTATTCCCAAAGATAAACATTCAGTTTAATTTCTTCTTCCTTTTCTTCCCTGGTGACGTGTCAGGAGCATTTAGAAAGAAATTTGAAGATCTCAAGTTCCCACTTTCTTCTCCTTAGGGCCACATATATCTTTGTCCATTAAATAAAAGGAAAGAAAAGAAAAAAGAAAAGAGAAAGACAGAATTTCCTATAGCCAGAATAAAAAAGAAAAGAAGAAAGATTCCAGACAAATTGGGAATGCATTTCAAAAAATAATGACGCCACCTATTGGAGTACAGAAGCCTGAGCCACACTGCCTCTCCAAGGTTAAAACCCCCTTCCTTTATCTAGCCAGAGTCTCAGGCCCTGGGGATGGGGAGGGGAGAAGGAATGAGGTATTTCTTACTTTTTTCATCCTGTTTTTGTTTTATATCCCACAAATCTCTCTCTCTCTCTTTTTTTTTTAAGAGACAGAGTTTCACTTCATCACCCTCAGTAGAGTGCCGTGGCGTCACAGCTCATAGCAACCTCCAGTTTTTGGGCTTAGGTGATTCTCTTGCCTCAGCCTCCCGAGTAGCTGGGACCACAGGCGCTCACCACAATGCCCAGCTATTTTTTTGTTACAGTTTGCCCGAGGCTGAGTTTGAACCCGCCACACTCCGTATATGGGGCTGGCGCCCTACTCACTGAGCCACAGGCGCTGCCCCACAAATATCTCGTGATGGAGAGAGCTAGAGGTAGGTAAGGAGAGCTTAGCTGAGATTGGACCTGATTAATGACTCAGCTTCTTACTCCCTCAGCTGACTGGTGAGGAATGATAAAGAAGAGATACCTTTGGGGATGTAAGAGTAGAGGGACTTACATCTCTTTTCTTAGGTAGTACCTGGGAAAAGTCTTGATCTCAGAATTCCTTTGTGGCACCCTGGGCTTCCTAGAGTTGGTTCATGTACTGGTGAAAACTTGTGAGGGGCTTCCTCCAACAATGGTGAATTTATGTTGACATCCAACACAACAAAACTCTGGACCTCCTTCTGGACCATTAGCCCTAGTAATTTGGATAGGCTGCTTCTGCCCACCCGCCTATACTCCCACCAACCCCATCAGGCTGATTATGATATGAGAGAAAGAAATGTCTGGGTGGTGTGTCTAGGCAGATGGGATGGAGAGAGCATCACATGCCCTCACTGTGGGGCAGGAGACCAGTTGTATGTTTATTGACAACCAGGCATGGTATAGATGTGGGCATAGAAGAGAGCCATGGAATTCCTGCAGTTGGGAATAAGGGACATAGAAACCACCTGAGTGGACCAATATTGGAAGACCAAGCAGAGATGATCATCTGTCCTCCATCTAAGCTACAACTGACTCCAGGATTGGTGCTTTGCCTCCATGGACGTTTTCCAGAATGTAGACAAAACTCCAGGTAAAAGGAGGACCCTGAACTGACAGAGGTTAAGATTTTTCTTCTTAGCAGAGGATTGTAAGAGAAATTACATTCAGTTATAGGAAAATAAAACTAGTTATATATTTTTAAAAAATATTTCTATTTTGAAGTAGTTTTAAGAGTTGAAAAATAGTACAGAGAATTTTTGCATACCTTTCCCCCAGCTTCCTCTGACACCAACATCTTATATAACATTAGTACAATTATTAAAACTAAACAATTATCACTGGGGAGATATTAGTGCCTAAACTGCAGACTGTATTCAGATGTTGCCAGTTTTTTCATTCATGTTCTTTTCTTCTTCTAGGACCAATCTAGGATTCCACCTTGCACTTGGTCACACCTAGCTGTCATGTCTCCCTAGTCTCCTCCAGTCAGTAACAGTTCCTTATCTTTCATGACCTAGACATTTTTGAGGAATCCTGGTGACTTTGCAGAGTGCTCCTCAATTTGGTTTTGCCTGATTTGATCTCCTTGTGATTAGACGGAGGTATGTTTTGGAAACCCACAGAGGTGACGGACCCTTCTCAGCACATCGCGTCAATGGGCATGTGATGTACTGGTGATGTTAGTCTGGACTACTCTGTTAAGGTGTTACCTGTCAGGTTTCTTCATTGGCAAATTAATACTTTTCCCTTTGTAATTAAGGAGAAACAGGAAAGTTTGCAGTCTCAAAATATCTCATCCATTTGTTCTTTGGGTTATAATTCAATGCTATCATTATTTATTTCATTTCTCAAATTGTTTCAGCTTTGGCCCCAGAGAGCTCTTCCAGGTGGGCTCTTGTGTCCTTTTGACATCTCTTCCTTTTAATTTTTATTTATTTATATTTATTAGTTATTTATATTTTAAGACACAGTCTCAAGCTGTCACGCTGGCCTGAGTGCCATGGCGTTACAGCTCCCAGCAGCCTCATACTCTTACACTTAAGCAATTCTCTTGCCTCAGCCTCCCAAGTAGCTGGACTACAGGCACCCGCCACAGCACCTGGCTATTTTGTTGTTGTTGTAGTTGTCATTGTCGTTCTAGCTGGCCCAGGCTGAGTTCAAGCCTGCCTGCTTCGGTGTATGTGGCAGGCGCCCTACCTACTGAGCTATGGGCACTACTCCTTTTTAATCTTTTAAGTAGACTTATATTTTAGAGCAGCTTCAGGTTCATAGCAACATTGAGAGGAAGGCACAGAGATTTTCCGTATACACCCTGGTCCCACACATGCACAGCACCCCCCATTACCAATGGTGCTCCCCCACTGAGTGGTGCTTTTGTTGTAATTGATGAGCCTAATTAGAACAGCATCACCCAAAGTCTGTAGTTTATAGGAGGGTTTAGCAAATTATGTTTTTGAGGGGAAAAGCTTAGTGATATTTTTACTGATTCTTGAATTTTACTTTTCAATACTGTTCATTTAACTTAGATTTCAATGGTGGCTCATTTCAAGCCTCTCTAGATTTCCTTTCACTGAAAAGAGAAGTATGTGGGGAACCTGGAAGGCAGGATAGGATGAAGCTGATGGAAGAATCTTGGCACTTGTGAGAATGGAGTGAAGTATATGATCTCCTGCCTCATCTTGCTGAGAGCCTTCCCATGTCTACAACACACATGAGGCAGATGGTACTGACTCTGACCTAGAAACAAAGTTTGTCAAGTGAAGGAGTACGTTATTTGATTAAGTTCACTGAGCTAGTAAGTTATGGGGATAGATTTGAAAGCAAGGTTTTTGCATTTGAAGGCTTGAATTTGTGCAGTTTGGGATGACCTCTAAGGGAATTTGTTTAGGCAATAAAAAAGTCATAGAGATTATTGGGCCATCCTGACAGTGCCCTTGACACAGGCTAGCACAGATTTATTATAACATGGGTTAGTATATCTTTGACTTTCCCCAGGAAGACTCTGTGGCCATCAGAGCAATTCAAGTTAGAGGATGAACAGGTGTTAGGGCAGTGGGCCCAGAATATTATGAGGAAGCAAGACTATATAAGATGAGAGTAAAGCCATCATAGTCTCTAGCTTGAGTGGGACAAATGTACTAAAACAAATTAGAAGGGTGCCAAAGAAAAGAATCAGCCAGTTTCGCTAACGCTGAAATTCAAAGAGGTAATTTAGTAGGGCTGGAAGAGCCAGAGATGCAGCTAAGGGGATTGTGGTCATGCCCAGGGAATGGTGAGTTCTAAGATGGGGACAAAGTAAACGGAAGAGTGAACCACAGAAAAGTGTGGAGGAGGAGGAACTCCAGAGGCTGGTGGTTACTATTCTCCATTGCTCCCCAGATGACCCTGCTATCCCAGTCACCTCCTGCCCCATGTCCCTTAGCCCAGGTTTCCAGGCACACCGGACATAATTGCATCAACCCTGGCATTGTTCATGCTATTCTACCCACCTTCAGAGCTGCCTCCTCCCCTGTGTGCCCTATATGTCCAGAACCCAGTACAATGTGCATTGTTTTGTTGACATCAATCTGTGCCTTCTGAATAAATGAAGGAAATGGTGTATTACCAGCAAATGTTGGAATGAATCCACCTCTCACCCCCAAATAGCACTCTTGACATTTTTTAGTACAATGTTAGATATATAAGGATCAAGAAAAATGATTTGATGAAATGCTTTTTGGCTGAAAGGAATGATACTAATATCCTGCAAAAATGTACTGTATGTAGAAATGCCATTTGGAAGCCTACTTTTATTATCCAAAAGTGGATTATCTCTGTAAAATGAATAAGCCAGCAAATGCATGATCAAGGTATATCATTCTGGTGAAAATTTTAGTGACTTTGTATTTTTATGTATTAAGGGGCATTATGGAAATGCACACAGAGAAGGTACAGGTATATTATCAAAAAGACACCTCATTTAATACCTACTGGCATTTTTAGTGCCTTGTATAAGCCAGAAACTATGGCTAGTGTTTTATATACTTATTGACTGACAGTTCTATCAATAGTTCAGAAGGTATCCTTAGTATCCCAATTTTTATAGAAAAAGACATTGAGATTTAAAGATGTTATATTAGTAGACAAGAGGGCTGGAGGTTGAGTCTTCTGTTTATAAACTGGAAATAATGTTTTAACCACTAGGATTTATTCCTTTTCATTGAAGGGAGTGTCTGCTTGAGCCCACGTTGCATCTGTCTTTATAACCAAGCATATCTGTGAACACTTGAGAAGATAACTTCTAGCCTGCCTGTTAGCTTTGATTTGCTTAAGTCAATGTGGAGGTAAGGAGGAAGAAAAAACGGGCCAGGAGAGTGCAACATGATGGCTTTTGAGAGGCATTTATTTGCTTTCATGATCTGCCCCTTGTGAGCCTCGTGAAAGGCACCAATTCTAAGCAATGCTGTGGCAAACCTAAGGGAGAAAGTGCAGAACCGGAGCCACCTTCCTTAAACATAGCTAGAGGGTCCGCAGCTTTGTGAGCACTGAGCTGCACCTTGCTTGGCGTGAGGACTCTGCATGGTGGGCGTTGGCGGCAGCAGCAATGGCACCAGAAAGGGACCTTCCTTGCATGGTTTTGTTCTCCATAAATACTGAGAGCTGAATGGGAAAGGAAGAACCTGACAAGTGCCACATGATGAGCACACATAGGATACCATGTGGGAATGTAAGGGTATATGGCACGCCTCCTGGGTGCAGGGCACAGCTACAACAGAGACCTTACCTAATAAACGTAAACATTGTAACCTAATCATCTGTACCCTTGTAAATAAATAAAATAAAATAAAATAAAATAAAATAAAATAAAACTTTGTGGAGCCCACTAGACGTCTGAGTGAGATGCAGAGTGGGTGGGGGTGGGGTTGCTTGATGGTCCTGCCTCAATAGATGCGGCAGGAACCAGTGAAATTTGATTTGTTACAGCCACTGTGATGCCATCTGTTGGTGAAGCCTGGAGAAACGCAGCTGCCCCAGAGTAAGTTGCCTGACCCCCCATTGCTAACAGAGGAAATGCAACTACCTGAGAATATATATGTTCAGTCTGAAGTAGTGTGGAGAATAAGGTCCTTTATTGTCCTTTGTGATAGAGGCAAAATAGCATTTCACATGTCATAGCAATGTGCACAGCATGTCAATTTTCTTCAAATTTTCCATGTCATCTCATTTATTTTTCACTGATGAATTGGGTAATTGGGTTTTCTTCCCATTTTACAGGAAAGAAAACTGATGCACACAGCTAACAAATTGCTGACTCAGAACTTAAATTGATATTATCCACACCTCAAAGGCCACACTTCTAGCCGTGTACTATTCTGGGGGAGAAAGAACTAGAACTCTGATTTTGTGGTTAGAAATAACCTTTTCATCTGTTCTTACCTGCAAGGGAGCTTTTCATTGCATGTGAGGTAGATATTGTCTCAAACAACTTTTTCTGTATGTGAGCTTTTCAATAATATGTATCAAAAGGAACCATATGATTTTCAGATTGATTCATTTCTCATTTCCACTGCTTTCATTAATTTGAATATCAAAGCATTGGCTTGTTTATACACACTGAAAAATGAGCACTCTAAAAGGAGACAAAAGCAACTCTGTGAAAAGGTTTTGGCATGTTTTTATGGGTAAAAAATAGTTTGCGTGATTCATTCAGGGTCTGTGCGCAGTATACACAATAAACCAAATGAATGTAACAAGTTAAATTTATGAAGTAAAGATCTGGTAATTCATCTGCCACCTGTCTGTGAAAGACTTGAATTCAGTGTTTATAAAATGCTTTCGATAATTACATAGAGGAAATAGGCATTATGGATGTAAGGTAATTAGATTTAAAATATACAAGAATTTAAATATTTGCAAGCCATATATCTGATAAGGTATTAACATCCAAAATATATAAGGAACTCAAGCAACTCAATGGCAAAACAACAAATAATCTGATTAAAAACAGGACACAGGATTTGGATAAACATTTCTCAATAGAAGACTTATAAATGGGGGCAACAGGTCTATGAAAAATGCTTAACATTAGCAGAATGCAAATTAAAACCGTAGTGAGATAGCACCTCACACCCATTGAGATGACTGTGATCAAACAGGCAAGATAACAAGCACCGGTGAGGTTATGGAGGAAATGGAACCTTTGCACACTTTTGGTGTGAATGTACATTAGTTGCAACCATTATAGAAAGCAGTATGGGGGTTCCTTTTAAAAATTAATTAAAAATAGAAGTACAATGTCCAGAAATCCTAGTACCGGGTAATATGTATTTAAAGGAAATGAAATCAGCATGTTAAAGAGATAACGGTACCTTCATGTCCACTACAGCATTATTCATAAGAGTCAAGGTACAGAATCAACCTACATGATCATCAAGAAATGAATGGATAGGGCGGCACCTGTGGCTCAAAGGAGTAGGGCACTGGCCCCATATGCCAGAGGTGGCGGGTTCAAACCCAGCCCCAGCCAAAAACTGCAAAAAAAAAAAAAGAAAGAAAAAGAAAAAGAAAAGGTGGTACAGAAAGTCCTTATCATTTGCAACAAGATGGATGAATCTTGAAGACATTTTTCAAGTGAAATGAGCCAGAAACAGACAAATACCATATGATCTCCCTTATATGTGAAGAGTCAAATAGTTGAATTCATAGAGGGAGGGAGCAGGAAAATTGGGGAGATGTGGTCAAGGGACACAAAATTTCAATTAGGAGGAATGAGCTCATGAGTTCAGTTGTACATTACAATGATGACAGTCAATGGAGTGTATATTTGAAAATTGTTAAGAGTGGATTTTAAGTGTTTGCAACACACACACAAAATATATGAAGTAATGTATATGTTAATTATACACTTTATAATGTATCCATATAGCAAAATGTTGTACACAATATATAAAAATATACCATTTTACTTGTCAATT
This sequence comes from Perodicticus potto, assembly GCA_963574655.1. Lineage (NCBI taxonomy): Eukaryota > Metazoa > Chordata > Mammalia > Primates > Lorisidae > Perodicticus > Perodicticus potto. Next base: position 54,268 of record CAUYRH010054561.1, read on the forward strand.
AAAATAAGTACTAGCTAGCAAAAACTGTACAGGAATTTAGATAATCCTCATATTATTTTCTTTGAAATGCATTACAAATAATATGTTGAGTGTAAGCTTTCCATTCTACAGCCAGCTGAAGACACTTTCAAAATTTCCCTTTGTGAATTTTCCCCACAGCCAGTTTGTAAGGTATGGGAAAGTCAGTTTCATTAATTTTTAATCACCATTTTTAAAAAATCAAACTGTAGTGATTCTTTACCTTATAATTCATCTTATTCCCCAAACCAAGGCCAGGGTCTCAGTGTGAGGATTTGTCACCATTACAGAGATCCAAAGGTCTATACAGGAAGTCTCAAAAATGTGCATAATTTCCCAGTGTAGACAAGACCCTGTTGGGTTATGTGCCTTTGAGTTGGTAGTTTCTAGTCTGTTCTTAATAAAAAGAAGCCTTACTCTGCAGTCTTACGTCGTTAGTTCCAAGATCTCATTTTGCCCTTCTAGTATCTTGATTCCTATATGAAACTAAAAGCAAACTTCTAGAGATTGTGAGGTGTGCTTTTGAGCTTTTCATGCCTTTACCTTTCATTTATGACATCGTTTCTAAAGTAACAGGTTAAGGTACAACCTGCAACAAGCTTTACAATTCTTTTTTCTTCAAGAGAAATTTTCAGGAGTTGAAGATTTTGGCTATAGGATACAGTCCTGACATCCGAATGAAAAATAGCTCATACATCTTGATTGTGGAGCGTAAGTCACATTTTAAACAGTTGAAGCTGGCTCGGTGCCTGTGGCTCAATAGGCTAAGGCGCCAGCCACATACACCTGAGCTGGCGGGTTCGAATCCAGCCGGGCCCGCCAAGCAACAATGACGGCTGCAACCCAAAAACGGCCGGGCGTTGTGGTGGGCGCCTGTAGTCCCAGCTACTTGGGAGGCGGAGGCAGGAGACTCGCTTGAGCCCAGGAATTGGAGGTTGCTGTGAGCTGTGATGCCACGGCACTCTATCCAGGGTGACAGCTTGAGG